>CAKOBK010001076.1:0-115485 GCA_932526605.1 Nephrotoma flavescens
TACCACTTACCACTTACCACTTACCACTTACCACTTACCACTTACCACTTACCACTTACCACTTACCACTTACCACTTACCACTTACCACTTACCACTTACCACTTACCACTTACCACTTACCACTTACCACTTACCACTTACCACTTACCACTTACCACTTACCACTTACCACTTACCACTTACCACTTACCACTTACCACTTACCACTTACCACTTACCACTTACCACTTACCACTTACCACTTACCACTTACCACTTACCACTTACCACTTACCACTTACCACTTACCACTTACCACTTACCACTTACCACTTACCACTTACCACTTACCACTTACCACTTACCACTTACCACTTACCACTTACCACTTACCACTTACCACTTACCACTTACCACTTACCACTTACCACTTACCACTTACCACTTACCACTTACCACTTACCACTTACCACTTACCACTTACCACTTACCACTTACCACTTACCACTTACCACTTACCACTTACCACTTACCACTTACCACTTACCACTTACCACTTACCACTTACCACTTACCACTTACCACTTACCACTTACCACTTACCACTTACCACTTACCACTTACCACTTACCACTTACCACTTACCACTTATCACTTACCACTTACCACTTACCACTTACAACTTACCTTTTACCACTAACCACGTACCACTTACCACTTACCACTTACCACTTACCACTTACCACTTACCACATTCAACTTACAACTTAAGTGGTTAGTGGTAAGTGGTTAGTGGTAAGTGGTAAGTGGTAAGTGGTAAGTGGTAAGTGGTAAGTGGTAAGTGGTAAGTGGTAAGTGGTAAGTGGTAAGTGGTAAGTGGTAAGTGGTAAGTGGTAAGTGGTAAGTGGTAAGTGGTAAGTGGTAAGTGGTAAGTGGTAAGTGGTAAGTGGTAAGTGGTAAGTGGTAAGTGGTAAGTGGTAAGTGGTAAGTGGTAAGTGGTAAGTGGTAAGTGGTAAGTGGTAAGTGGTAAGTGGTAAGTGGTAAGTGTTAAGTGGTAAGTGGTAAGTGGTAAGTGGTAAGTGGTAAGTGGTAAGCGGTAAGTGGTAAGTGGTAAGTGGTAAGTGGTAAGTGGTAAGTGGTAAGTGGTAAGTGGTAAGTGGTAAGTGGTAAGTGGTAAGTGGTAAGTGGTAAGTGGTAAGTGGTAAGTGGTAAGTGGTAAGTGGTAAGTGGTAAGTGGTAAGTGGTAAGTGGTAAGTGGTAAGTGGTAAGTGGTAAGTGGTAAGTGGTAAGTGGTAAGTCGTAAGTCGTAAGTCGTAAGTGGTAAGTGGTAAGTGGTAAGTGGTAAGTGGTAAGTGGTAAGTGGTAAGTGTTAAGTGGTAAGTGGTAAGTGGTAAGTGGTAAGTGGTAAGTGGTAAGTGGTAAGTGGTAAGTGGTAAGTGGTAAGTGGTAATTGATAAGTGGTAAGTGGTAAGTGGTAAGTGGTAAGTGGAAAGTGGTTATTGGTAAGTGATAAGTGGTAAGTGGAAAGTGGTAAGTGGTAAGTGGTAATTGGTAAGTGGTAAGTGGTAAGTGGTAAGTGGTAAGTGGTAAGTGGTAAGTGGTAAGTGGTAAGTGGTAAGTGGTAAGTGGTAAGTGGTAAGTGGTAAGTGGTAAGTGGTAAGTGGTAAGTGGTAAGTGGTAAGTGGTAAGTGGTAAGTGGTAAGTGGTAAGTGGTAAGTGGTAAGTGGTAAGTGGTAAGTGGTAAGTGGTAAGTGGTAAGTGGTAAGTGGTAAGTGGTAAGTGGTAAGTGGTAAGTGGTAAGTGGTAAGTGGTAAGTGGTAAGTGGTAAGTGGTAAGTGGTAGGTGGTAAGTGGTAAGTGGTAAGAGGTAAGTGGTAAATGGTAAATGGTAAGTGGTACCACTTACCACTTACCATTTACCACTTACCACTTACCACTTGTAAGTGGTAAGTGGTAAGTGGTAAGTGGTAAGTGGTAAGTGGTAAGTGGTAAGTGGTAAGTGGTAAGTGGTAAGTGGTAAGTGGTAAGTGGTAAGTGGTAAGTGGTAAGTGGTAAGTGGTAAGTGGTAAGTGGTAAGTGGTAAGTGGTAAGTGGTAAGTGGTAAGTGGTAAGTGGTAAGTGGTAAGTGGTAAGTGGTAAGTGGTAAGTGGTAAGTGGTAAGTGGTAAGTGGTAAGTGGTAAGTGGTAAGTGGTAAGTGGTAAGTGGTAAGTGGTAAGTGGTAAGTGGTAAGTGGTAAGTGGTAAGTGGTAAGTGGTAAGTGGTAAGTGGTAAGTGGTAAGTGGTAAGTGGTAAGTGGTAAGTGGTAAGTGGTAAGTGGTAAGTGGTAAGTGGTAAGTGGTAAGTGGTAAGTGGTAAGTGGTAAGTGGTAAGTGGTAAGTGGTAAGTGGTAAGTGGTAAGTGGTAAGTGGTAAGTGGTAAGTGGTAAGTGGTAAGTGGTAAGTGGTAAGTGGTAAGTGGTAAGTGGTAAGTGGTAAGTGGTAAGTGGTAAGTGGTAAGTGGTAAGTGGTAAGTGGTAAGTGGTAAGTGGTAAGTGGTAAGTGGTTAGTGGTAAGTGGTAAGTGGTAAGTGGTAAGTGGTTAGTGGTAAGTGGTAAGTGGTAAGTGGTAAGTGGTAAGTGGTAAGTGGTAAGTGGTAAGCAGTGTTGTGCCGTATTGTCTACATGGCGTAATAAATACATTGTCTACACGTGTAGACAATGTATGTCGAAAATTAAATAAATCACGTCGACAATGTCGAGAATGTCGAGAATGTCGACTATGTCGAAAATTAATCATAATCATCAGATATTAACGAAACAATAACATTTATTAATTTATTTTAGATTTTTGTTGTTTATTACAAAATCTTTAAACATAAATAATGCATAATTACATAAAAATAATAGTAGCTATCGAATTCAAGTTTGATTAAAGATGAGTTTAGATTTAATTTCAAGTAAGCAACGCATATATAATCTGACTTTGCATTACTGTGTTTAAAAAGGTGTTAAAAAATTTCGCTAGCTTAAATTTATACAAAAAAAAACAAATCAATTCGCCATTTTGCCCCTCCCTCGGCCGCAAGTAATGAGGATAACAACTGCGGTTTAATTTTTGAATAAAGAAAATTTAGTGTGACCGTGGGACTCCTGATATTATCGTACATATTTATGTGTTGGAATTATTAAAATGATACTTATTTGCATTGACAAGTTCAAATTACTTTACAGAATGTCTTAATTGCATTTAGAACGGAAGTTATGATAATTTCTGGTGGTTTCAAGTAATAACAATACTCTGTAGGAACAAACGCAAAATTGACTCGTAATAGAAACACTTACATAGCTCAGGTCGGGCCGACATTTATGAAAGTTGTAAAGGATGCATTGACAAGTTCAAATTACTTTACAGAATGTCTTTATTGCATTTAGAACGGAAGTTATGATAATTTCTGGTGATTTCAAGTAATAACAATACTCTGTAGGAACAAACGCAAAATTTACTCGTAATAGAAACACTTACATAACTCAGGTCGGATCGACACTTATGAAAGTTGTAAAGGATGCATTGACAAGTTCAAATTACTTTACAGAATGTCTTAATTGCATTTAGAACGGAAGTTATGATAATTTCTGGTGGTTTCAAGTAATAACAATACTCTGTAGGAACAAACGCAAAATTGACTCGTAATAGAAACACTTACATAGCTCAGATTGGGCCGACACTTATAAAAGTTGTAAAGGATGCATTGGCAAGCTCAGATTACTTTACAGAATGTCTTTATTGCATTTAGAACGGAAGTTATGTTGATTTCTGGTGATTTCAAGTAATAAAAATACTCTGTAGGAATAAACGCAAAATTGACTAGTAATAGAAACACTTACATAGCTCAGGTCGGGCCGACTCTTATGAAAAATGTAAAGGATGCATTGACAAGTTCAAATTACTTTACAGAATGTCTTAATTGCATTTAGAACGGAAGTTATGATAATTTCTGGTGATTTCAAGTAATAACAATACTCTGTAGGAACAAACGCAAAATTGACTCGTAATAGAAACACTTACATAACTCAGGTCGGATCGACACTTATGAAAGTTGTAAAGGATGCATTGACAAGTTCAAATTACTTTACAGAATGTCTTAATTGCATTTAGAACGGAAGTTATGATAATTTCTGGTGATTTCAAGTAATAACAATACTCTGTAGGAACAAACGCAAAATTGACTCGTAATAGAAACACTTACATAGCTCAGATTGGGCCGACACTTATGAAAGTTGTAAAGGATGCATTGGCAAGCTCAGATTACTTTACAGAATGTCTTTATTGCATTTAGAACGGAAGTTATGTTGATTTCTGGTGATTTCAAGTAATAAAAATACTCTGTAGGAATAAACGCAAAATTGACTAGTAATAGAAACACTTACATAGCTCAGGTCGGGCCGACTCTTATGAAAAATGTAAAGGATGCATTGACAAGTTCAAATTACTTTACAGAATGTCTTAATTGCATTTAGAACGGAAGTTATGATAATTTCTGGTGATTTCAAGTAATAACAATACTCTGTAGGAACAAACGCAAAATTGACTCGTAATAGAAACACTTACATAGCTCAGATTGGGCCGACACTTATGAAAGTTGTAAAGGATGCATTGACCAGTTCAAATTACTTTACAGAATGTCTTTATTGCATTTAGAACGGAGGTTATGATAATTTCTGGTGGTTTCAAGTAATAACAATACTCTGTAGGAACAAACGCAAAATTGACTCGTAATAGAAACACTTACATAACTCAGGTCGAGCCGACTCTTATGAAAAATGTAAAGGATGCATTGACAAGTTCAAATTACTTTACAGAATGTCTTAATTGCATTTAGAACGGAAGTTATGATAATTTCTGGTGGTTTCAAGTAATAACAATACTCTGTAGGAACAAACGCAAAATTGACTCGTAATAGAAACACTTACATAACTCAGGTCGGGCCGACTCTTATGAAAAATGTAAAGGATGCATTGACCAGTTCAAATTACTTTACAGAATGTTTTAATTGCATTTAGAACGGAAGTTATGATAATTTCTGGTGGTTTCAAGTAATAACAATACTCTGTAGGAACAAACGCAAAATTGACTCGTAATAGAAACACTTACATAGCTCAGGTCGGGCCGACACTTATGAAAGTTGTAAAGGATGCATTGACAAGTTCAAATTACTTTACAGAATGTCTTAATTGCATTTAGAACGGAAGTTATGATAATTTCTGGTGGTTTCAAGTAATAACAATACTCTGTAGGAACAAACGCAAAATTGACTCGTAATAGAAACACTTACATAGCTCAGATTGGGCCCACACTTATGAAAGTTGTAAAGGATGCATTGGCAAGCTCAGATTACTTTACAGAATGTCTTAATTGCATTTAGAACGGAAGTTATGATAATTTCTGGTGGTTTCAAGTAATAACAATACTCTGTAGGAACAAACGCAAAATTTACTCGTAATAGAAACACTTACATAACTCAGGTCGGGCCGACACTTATGAAAGTTGTAAAGGATGCATTGGCAAGCTCAGATTACTTTACAGAATGTCTTTATTGCATTTAGAACGGAAGTTATGTTGATTTCTGGTGATTTCAAGTAATAAAAATACTCTGTAGGAATAAACGCAAAATTGACTAGTAATAGAAACACTTACATAGCTCAGGTCGGGCCGACTCTTATGAAAAATGTAAAGGATGCATTGACAAGTTCAAATTACTTTACAGAATGTCTTAATTGCATTTAGAACGGAAGTTATGATAATTTCTGGTGATTTCAAGTAATAACAATACTCTGTAGGAACAAACGCAAAATTTACTCGTAATAGAAACACTTACATAACTCAGGTCGGGCCGACACTTATGAAAGTTGTAAAGGATGCATTGACCAGTTCAAATTACTTTACAGAATGTCTTAATTGCATTTAGAACGGAAGTTATGATAATTTCTGGTGATTTCAAGTAATAACAATACTCTGTAGGAATAAACGCAAAATTGACTCGTAATGGAAACACTTACATAGCTCAGGTCGGGCCGACATTTATGAAAGTTGTAAAGGATGCATTGACAAGTTCAAATTACTTTACAGAATGTCTTTATTGCATTTAGAACGGAAGTTATGATAATTTCTGGTGATTTCAAGTAATAACAATACTCTGTAGGAACAAACGCAAAATTTACTCGTAATAGAAACACTTACATAGCTCAGATTGGGCCGACACTTATGAAAGTTGTAAAGGATGCATTGGCAAGCTCAGATTACTTTACAGAATGTCTTAATTGCATTTAGAACGGAAGTTATGATAATTTCTGGTGATTTCAAGTAATAACAATACTCTGTAGGAACAAACGCAAAATTTACTCGTAATAGAAACACTTACATAACTCAGGTCGGGACGACACTTATGAAAGTTGTAAAGGATGCATTCACCAGTTCAAATTACTTTACAGAATGTCTTAATTGCATTTAGAACGGAAGTTATGATGATTTCTGGTGATTTCAAGTAATAACAATACTCTGTAGGAACAAACGCAAAATTGACTCGTAATAGAAACACTTACATAGCTCAGATTGGGCCGACACTTATGAAAGGTGTAAAGGATGCATTGGCAAGCTCAGATTACTTTACAGAATGTCTTTATTGCATTTAGAACGGAAGTTATGTTGATTTCTGGTGATTTCAAGTAATAACAATACTCTGTAGGAACAAACGCAAAATTGATTCGTAATAGAAACACTTACATAGCTCAGGTCGGGCCGACACTTATGAAAGTTGTAAAGGATGCATTGGCAAGTTCAAATTACATTACAGAATGTCTTAATTGCATTTAGAACGGAAGTTATGATAATTTCTGGTGATTTCAAGTAATAACAATACTCTGTAGGAACAAACGCAAAATTTACTCGTAATAGAAACACTTACATAACTCAGGTCGGGCCGACACTTATGAAAGTTGTAAAGGATGCATTCACCAGTTCAAATTACTTTACAGAATGTCTTAATTGCATTTAGAACGGAAGTTATGATGATTTCTGGTGATTTCAAGTAATAACAATACTCTGTAGGAACAAACGCAAAATTTACTCGTAATAGAAACACTTACATAACTCAGATCGGGCCGACACTTATGAAAGTTGTAAAGGATGCATTCACCAGTTCAAATTACTTTACAGAATGTCTTAATTGCATTTAGAACGGAAGTTATGATGATTTCTGGTGATTTCAAGTAATAACAATACTCTGTAGGAACAAACGCAAAATTGACTCGTAATAGAAACACTTACATAGCTCAGATTGGGCCGACACTTATGAAAGTTGTAAAGGATGCATTGGCAAGTTCAAATTACATTACAGAATGTCTTAATTGCATTTAGAACGGAAGTTATGATAATTTCTGGTGATTTCAAGTAATAACAATACTCTGTAGGAACAAACGCAAAATTTACTCGTAATAGAAACACTTACATAACTCAGGTCGGGCCGACACTTATGAAAGTTGTAAAGGATGCATTCACCAGTTCAAATTACTTTACAGAATGTCTTAATTGCATTTAGAACGGAAGTTATGATGATTTCTGGTGATTTCAAGTAATAACAATACTCTGTAGGAACAAACGCAAAATTGACTCGTAATAGAAACACTTACATAGCTCAGATTGGGCCGACACTTATGAAAGTTATAAAGGATGCATTGGCAAGCTCAGATTACTTTACAGAATGTCTTAATTGCATTTAGAACGGAAGTTATGATAATTTCTGGTGATTTCAAGTAATAACAATACTCTGTAGGAACAAACGCAAAATTTACTCGTAATAGAAACACTTACATAACTCAGGTCGGGCCGACACTTATGAAAGTTGTAAAGGATGCATTCACCAGTTCAAATTACTTTACAGAATGTCTTAATTGCATTTAGAACGGAAGTTATGATGATTTCTGGTGATTTCAAGTAATAACAATACTCTGTAGGAACAAACGCAAAATTTACTCGTAATAGAAACACTTACATAACTCAGGTCGGGCCGACACTTATGAAAGTTGTAAAGGATGCATTGGCAAGCTCAGATTACTTTACAGAATGTCTTTATTGCATTTAGAACGGAAGTTATGTTGATTTCTGGTGATTTCAAGTAATAAAAATACTCTGTAGGAATAAACGCAAAATTGACTCGTAATGGAAACACTTACATAGCTCAGGTCGGGCCGACATTTATGAAAGTTGTAAAGGATGCATTGGCAAGTTCAAATTACTTTACAGAATGTCTTTATTGCATTTAGAACGGAAGTTATGATAATTTCTGGTGATTTCAAGTAATAACAATACTCTGTAGGAACAAACGCAAAATTTACTCGTAATAGAAACACTTACATAGCTCAGATTGGGCCGACACTTATGAAAGTTGTAAAGGATGCATTGGCAAGCTCAGATTACTTTACAGAATGTCTTAATTGCATTTAGAACGGAAGTTATGATAATTTCTGGTGATTTCAAGTAATAACAATACTCTGTAGGAACAAACGCAAAATTTACTCGTAATAGAAACACTTACATAACTCAGGTCGGGCCGACACTTATGAAAGTTGTAAAGGATGCATTCACCAGTTCAAATTACTTTACAGAATGTCTTAATTGCATTTAGAACGGAAGTTATGATGATTTCTGGTGATTTCAAGTAATAACAATACTCTGTAGGAACAAACGCAAAATTTACTCGTAATAGAAACACTTACATAACTCAGGTCGGGCCGACACTTATGAAAGTTGTAAAGGATGCATTGACCAGTTCAAATTACTTTACAGAATGTCTTAATTGCATTTAGAACGGAAGTTATGATAATTTCTGGTGATTTCAAGTAATAACAATACTCTGTAGGAATAAACGCAAAATTGACTCGTAATGGAAACACTTACATAGCTCAGGTCGGGCCGACATTTATGAAAGTTGTAAAGGATGCATTGACAAGTTCAAATTACTTTACAGAATGTCTTTATTGCATTTAGAACGGAAGTTATGATAATTTCTGGTGATTTCAAGTAATAACAATACTCTGTAGGAACAAACGCAAAATTTACTCGTAATAGAAACACTTACATAGCTCAGATTGGGCCGACACTTATGAAAGTTGTAAAGGATGCATTGGCAAGCTCAGATTACTTTACAGAATGTCTTTATTGCATTTAGAACGGAAGTTATGTTGATTTCTGGTGATTTCAAGTAATAACAATACTCTGTAGGAACAAACGCAAAATTGATTCGTAATAGAAACACTTACATAGCTCAGATCGGGCCGACACTTATGAAAGTTGTAAAGGATGCATTGGCAAGCTCAAATTACATTACAGAATGTCTTAATTGCATTTAGAACGGAAGTTATGATAATTTCTGGTGATTTCAAGTAATAACAATACTCTGTAGGAACAAACGCAAAATTTACTCGTAATAGAAACACTTACATAACTCAGGTCGGGCCGACACTTATGAAAGTTGTAAAGGATGCATTCACCAGTTCAAATTACTTTACAGAATGTCTTAATTGCATTTAGAACGGAAGTTATGATGATTTCTGGTGATTTCAAGTAATAACAATACTCTGTAGGAACAAACGCAAAATTGACTCGTAATAGAAACACTTACATAGCTCAGATTGGGCCGACACTTATGAAAGTTGTAAAGGATGCATTGGCAAGCTCAGATTACTTTACAGAATGTCTTTATTGCATTTAGAACGGAAGTTATGTTGATTCCTGGTGATTTCAAGTAATAACAATACTCTGTAGGAACAAACGCAAAATTGATTCGTAATAGAAACACTTACATAGCTCAAGTCGGGCCGACACTTATGAAAGTTGTAAAGGATGCATTGGCAAGCTCAGATTACTTTACAGAATGTCTTAATTGCATTTAGAACGGAAGTTATGATAATTTCTGGTGATTTCAAGTAATAACAATACTCTGTAGGAACAAACGCAAAATTTACTCGTAATAGAAACACTTACATAACTCAGGTCGGGCCGACACTTATGAAAGTTGTAAAGGATGCATTGGCAAGCTCAGATTACTTTACAGAATGTCTTTATTGCATTTAGAACGGAAGTTATGATAATTTCTGGTGGTTTCAAGTAATAACAATACTCTGTAGGAACAAACGCAAAATTGACTCGTAATAGAAACACTTACATAGCTCAGATTGGGCCGACACTTATGAAAGTTGTAAAGGATGCATTGGCAAGCTCAGATTACTTTACAGAATGTCTTTATTGCATTTAGAACGGAAGTTATGTTGATTTCTGGTGATTTCAAGTAATAACAATACTCTGTAGGAACAAACGCAAAATTGATTCGTAATAGAAACACTTACATAGCTCAAGTCGGGCCGACACTTATGAAAGTTGTAAAGGATGCATTGGCAAGTAATTACTTTACAGAATGTCTTAATTGCATTTAGAACGGAAGTTATGATAATTTCTGGTGATTTCAAGTAATAACAATACTCTGTAGGAACAAACGCAAAATTGACTCGTAATAGAAACACTTACATAGCTCAGATTGGGCCGACACTTATGAAAGTTGTAAAGGATGCAATGGCAAGCTCAGATTACTTTACAGAATGTCTTAATTGCATTTAGAACGGAAGTTATGATAATTTCTGGTGATTTCAAGTAATAACAATACTCTGTAGGAACAAACGCAAAATTTACTCGTAATAGAAACACTTACATAACTCAGGTCGGGCCGACACTTATGAAAGTTGTAAAGGATGCATTGGCAAGCTCAGATTACTTTACAGAATGTCTTAATTGCATTTAGAACGGAAGTTATGATAATTTCTGGTGATTTCAAGTAATAACAATACTCTGTAGGAACAAACGCAAAATTTACTCGTAATAGAAACACTTACATAACTCAGGTCGGGCCGACACTTATGAAAGTTGTAAAGGATGCATTCACCAGTTCAAATTACTTTACAGAATGTCTTAATTGCATTTAGAACGAAAGTTATGATGATTTCTGGTGATTTCAAGTAATAACAATACTCTGTAGGAACAAACGCAAAATTGACTCGTAATAGAAACACTTACATAGCTCAGATTGGGCCGACACTTATGAAAGTTGTAAAGGATGCATTGGCAAGCTCAGATTACTTTACAGAATGTCTTTATTGCATTTAGAACGGAAGTTATGTTGATTTCTGGTGATTTCAAGTAATAACAATACTCTGTAGGAACAAACGCAAAATTGATTCGTAATAGAAACACTTACATAGCTCAGATCGGGCCGACACTTATGAAAGTTGTAAAGGATGCATTGGCAAGCTCAAATTACATTACAGAATGTCTTAATTGCATTTAGAACGGAAGTTATGATAATTTCTGGTGATTTCAAGTAATAACAATACTCTGTAGGAACAAACGCAAAATTTACTCGTAATAGAAACACTTACATAACTCAGGTCGGGCCGACACTTATGAAAGTTGTAAAGGATGCATTCACCAGTTCAAATTACTTTACAGAATGTCTTAATTGCATTTAGAACGGAAGTTATGATGATTTCTGGTGATTTCAAGTAATAACAATACTCTGTAGGAACAAACGCAAAATTGACTCGTAATAGAAACACTTACATAGCTCAGATTGGGCCGACACTTATGAAAGTTGTAAAGGATGCATTGGCAAGCTCAGATTACTTTACAGAATGTCTTTATTGCATTTAGAACGGAAGTTATGTTGATTTCTGGTGATTTCAAGTAATAACAATACTCTGTAGGAACAAACGCAAAATTGATTCGTAATAGAAACACTTACATAGCTCAAGTCGGGCCGACACTTATGAAAGTTGTAAAGGATGCATTGGCAAGTAATTACTTTACAGAATGTCTTAATTGCATTTAGAACGGAAGTTATGATAATTTCTGGTGATTTCAAGTAATAACAATACTCTGTAGGAACAAACGCAAAATTGACTCGTAATAGAAACACTTACATAGCTCAGATTGGGCCGACACTTATGAAAGTTGTAAAGGATGCAATGGCAAGCTCAGATTACTTTACAGAATGTCTTAATTGCATTTAGAACGGAAGTTATGATAATTTCTGGTGATTTCAAGTAATAACAATACTCTGTAGGAACAAACGCAAAATTTACTCGTAATAGAAACACTTACATAACTCAGGTCGGGCCGACACTTATGAAAGTTGTAAAGGATGCATTGGCAAGCTCAGATTACTTTACAGAATGTCTTTATTGCATTTAGAACGGAAGTTATGATAATTTCTGGTGGTTTCAAGTAATAACAATACTCTGTAGGAACAAACGCAAAATTGACTCGTAATAGAAACACTTACATAGCTCAGATTGGGCCGACACTTATGAAAGGTGTAAAGGATGCATTGGCAAGCTCAGATTACTTTACAGAATGTCTTTATTGCATTTAGAACGGAAGTTATGTTGATTTCTGGTGATTTCAAGTAATAACAATACTCTGTAGGAACAAACGCAAAATTGATTCGTAATAGAAACACTTACATAGCTCAGGTCGGGCCGACACTTATGAAAGTTGTAAAGGATGCATTGGCAAGTTCAAATTACATTACAGAATGTCTTAATTGCATTTAGAACGGAAGTTATGATAATTTCTGGTGATTTCAAGTAATAACAATATTCTGTAGGAACAAACGCAAAATTTACTCGTAATAGAAACACTTACATAACTCAGGTCGGGCCGACACTTATGAAAGTTGTAAAGGATGCATTCACCAGTTCAAATTACTTTACAGAATGTCTTAATTGCATTTAGAACGGAAGTTATGATGATTTCTGGTGATTTCAAGTAATAACAATACTCTGTAGGAACAAACGCAAAATTGACTCGTAATAGAAACACTTACATAGCTCAGATTGGGCCGACACTTATGAAAGTTGTAAAGGATGCATTGGCAAGCTCAGATTACTTTACAGAATGTCTTAATTGCATTTAGAACGGAAGTTATGATAATTTCTGGTGATTTCAAGTAATAACAATACTCTGTAGGAACAAACGCAAAATTTACTCGTAATAGAAACACTTACATAGCTCAGATTGGGCCGACACTTATGAAAGTTGTAAAGGATGCATTGGCAAGCTCAGATTACTTTACAGAATGTCTTAATTGCATTTAGAACGGAAGTTATGATAATTTCTGGTGATTTCAAGTAATAACAATACTCTGTAGGAACAAACGCAAAATTGACTCGTAATAGAAACACTTACATAGCTCAGATTGGGCCGACACTTATGAAAGTTGTAAAGGATGCATTGGCAAGCTCAGATTACTTTACAGAATGTCTTAATTGCATTTAGAACGGAAGTTATGATAATTTCTGGTGATTTCAAGTAATAACAATACTCTGTAGGAACAAACGCAAAATTTACTCGTAATAGAAACACTTACATAGCTCAGATTGGGCCGACACTTATGAAAGTTGTAAAGGATGCATTGGCAAGCTCAGATTACTTTACAGAATGTCTTAATTGCATTTAGAACGGAAGTTATGATAATTTCTGGTGATTTCAAGTAATAACAATATTCTGTAGGAACAAACGCAAAATTTACTCGTAATAGAAACACTTACATAACTCAGGTCGGGCCGACACTTATGAAAGTTGTAAAGGATGCATTCACCAGTTCAAATTACTTTACAGAATGTCTTAATTGCATTTAGAACGGAAGTTATGATGATTTCTGGTGATTTCAAGTAATAACAATACTCTGTAGGAACAAACGCAAAATTGACTCGTAATAGAAACACTTACATAGCTCAGATTGGGCCGACACTTATGAAAGTTGTAAAGGATGCATTGGCAAGCTCAGATTACTTTACAGAATGTCTTAATTGCATTTAGAACGGAAGTTATGATAATTTCTGGTGATTTCAAGTAATAACAATATTCTGTAGGAACAAACGCAAAATTTACTCGTAATAGAAACACTTACATAACTCAGGTCGGGCCGACACTTATGAAAGTTGTAAAGGATGCATTCACCAGTTCAAATTACTTTACAGAATGTCTTAATTGCATTTAGAACGGAAGTTATGATGATTTCTGGTGATTTCAAGTAATAACAATACTCTGTAGGAACAAACGCAAAATTGACTCGTAATAGAAACACTTACATAGCTCAGATTGGGCCGACACTTATGAAAGTTGTAAAGGATGCATTGGCAAGCTCAGATTACTTTACAGAATGTCTTTATTGCATTTAGAACGGAAGTTATGTTGATTTCTGGTGATTTCAAGTAATAACAATACTCTGTAGGAACAAACGCAAAATTGATTCGTAATAGAAACACTTACATAGCTCAAGTCGGGCCGACACTTATGAAAGTTGTAAAGGATGCATTGGCAAGTAATTACTTTACAGAATGTCTTAATTGCATTTAGAACGGAAGTTATGATAATTTCTGGTGATTTCAAGTAATAACAATACTCTGTAGGAACAAACGCAAAATTGACTCGTAATAGAAACACTTACATAGCTCAGATTGGGCCGACACTTATGAAAGTTGTAAAGGATGCAATGGCAAGCTCAGATTACTTTACAGAATGTCTTAATTGCATTTAGAACGGAAGTTATGATAATTTCTGGTGATTTCAAGTAATAACAATACTCTGTAGGAACAAACGCAAAATTTACTCGTAATAGAAACACTTACATAACTCAGGTCGGGCCGACACTTATGAAAGTTGTAAAGGATGCATTGGCAAGCTCAGATTACTTTACAGAATGTCTTTATTGCATTTAGAACGGAAGTTATGTTGATTTCTGGTGATTTCAAGTAATAACAATACTCTGTAGGAACAAACGCAAAATTGATTCGTAATAGAAACACTTACATAGCTCAAGTCGGGCCGACACTTATGAAAGTTGTAAAGGATGCATTGGCAAGTAATTACTTTACAGAATGTCTTAATTGCATTTAGAACGGAAGTTATGATAATTTCTGGTGATTTCAAGTAATAACAATACTCTGTAGGAACAAACGCAAAATTGACTCGTAATAGAAACACTTACATAGCTCAGATTGGGCCGACACTTATGAAAGTTGTAAAGGATGCAATGGCAAGCTCAGATTACTTTACAGAATGTCTTAATTGCATTTAGAACGGAAGTTATGATAATTTCTGGTGATTTCAAGTAATAACAATACTCTGTAGGAACAAACGCAAAATTTACTCGTAATAGAAACACTTACATAACTCAGGTCGGGCCGACACTTATGAAAGTTGTAAAGGATGCATTGGCAAGCTCAGATTACTTTACAGAATGTCTTAATTGCATTTAGAACGGAAGTTATGATAATTTCTGGTGATTTCAAGTAATAACAATACTCTGTAGGAACAAACGCAAAATTTACTCGTAATAGAAACACTTACATAGCTCAGATTGGGCCGACACTTATGAAAGTTGTAAAGGATGCATTGGCAAGCTCAGATTACTTTACAGAATGTCTTAATTGCATTTAGAACGGAAGTTATGATAATTTCTGGTGATTTCAAGTAATAACAATACTCTGTAGGAACAAACGCAAAATTTACTCGTAATAGAAACACTTACATAGCTCAGATTGGGCCGACACTTATGAAAGTTGTAAAGGATGCATTGGCAAGCTCAGATTACTTTACAGAATGTCTTAATTGCATTTAGAACGGAAGTTATGATAATTTCTGGTGATTTCAAGTAATAACAATATTCTGTAGGAACAAACGCAAAATTTACTCGTAATAGAAACACTTACATAACTCAGGTCGGGCCGACACTTATGAAAGTTGTAAAGGATGCATTCACCAGTTCAAATTACTTTACAGAATGTCTTAATTGCATTTAGAACGGAAGTTATGATGATTTCTGGTGATTTCAAGTAATAACAATACTCTGTAGGAACAAACGCAAAATTGACTCGTAATAGAAACACTTACATAGCTCAGATTGGGCCGACACTTATGAAAGTTGTAAAGGATGCATTGGCAAGCTCAGATTACTTTACAGAATGTCTTAATTGCATTTAGAACGGAAGTTATGATAATTTCTGGTGATTTCAAGTAATAACAATACTCTGTAGGAACAAACGCAAAATTTACTCGTAATAGAAACACTTACATAACTCAGGTCGGGCCGACACTTATGAAAGTTGTAAAGGATGCATTCACCAGTTCAAATTACTTTACAGAATGTCTTAATTGCATTTAGAACGGAAGTTATGATGATTTCTGGTGATTTCAAGTAATAACAATACTCTGTAGGAACAAACGCAAAATTGACTCGTAATAGAAACACTTACATAGCTCAGATTGGGCCGACACTTATGAAAGTTGTAAAGGATGCATTGGCAAGCTCAGATTACTTTACAGAATGTCTTTATTGCATTTAGAACGGAAGTTATGTTGATTTCTGGTGATTTCAAGTAATAACAATACTCTGTAGGAACAAACGCAAAATTGATTCGTAATAGAAACACTTACATAGCTCAAGTCGGGCCGACACTTATGAAAGTTGTAAAGGATGCATTGGCAAGTAATTACTTTACAGAATGTCTTAATTGCATTTAGAACGGAAGTTATGATAATTTCTGGTGATTTCAAGTAATAACAATACTCTGTAGGAACAAACGCAAAATTGACTCGTAATAGAAACACTTACATAGCTCAGATTGGGCCGACACTTATGAAAGTTGTAAAGGATGCAATGGCAAGCTCAGATTACTTTACAGAATGTCTTAATTGCATTTAGAACGGAAGTTATGATAATTTCTGGTGATTTCAAGTAATAACAATACTCTGTAGGAACAAACGCAAAATTTACTCGTAATAGAAACACTTACATAACTCAGGTCGGGCCGACACTTATGAAAGTTGTAAAGGATGCATTGGCAAGCTCAGATTACTTTACAGAATGTCTTTATTGCATTTAGAACGGAAGTTATGTTGATTTCTGGTGATTTCAAGTAATAACAATACTCTGTAGGAACAAACGCAAAATTGATTCGTAATAGAAACACTTACATAGCTCAAGTCGGGCCGACACTTATGAAAGTTGTAAAGGATGCATTGGCAAGTAATTACTTTACAGAATGTCTTAATTGCATTTAGAACGGAAGTTATGATAATTTCTGGTGATTTCAAGTAATAACAATACTCTGTAGGAACAAACGCAAAATTTACTCGTAATAGAAACACTTACATAACTCAGGTCGGGCCGACACTTATGAAAGTTGTAAAGGATGCATTGGCAAGCTCAGATTACTTTACAGAATGTCTTAATTGCATTTAGAACGGAAGTTATGATAATTTCTGGTGATTTCAAGTAATAACAATACTCTGTAGGAACAAACGCAAAATTTACTCGTAATAGAAACACTTACATAACTCAGGTCGGGCCGACACTTATGAAAGGTGTAAAGGATGCATTGGCAAGCTCAGATTACTTTACAGAATGTCTTTATTGCATTTAGAACGGAAGTTATGTTGATTTCTGGTGATTTCAAGTAATAACAATACTCTGTAGGAACAAACGCAAAATTGATTCGTAATAGAAACACTTACATAGCTCAAGTCGGGCCGACACTTATGAAAGTTGTAAAGGATGCATTGGCAAGTAATTACTTTACAGAATGTCTTAATTGCATTTAGAACGGAAGTTATGATAATTTCTGGTGATTTCAAGTAATAACAATACTCTGTAGGAACAAACGCAAAATTGACTCGTAATAGAAACACTTACATAGCTCAGATTGGGCCGACACTTATGAAAGTTGTAAAGGATGCAATGGCAAGCTCAGATTACTTTACAGAATGTCTTAATTGCATTTAGAACGGAAGTTATGATAATTTCTGGTGATTTCAAGTAATAACAATACTCTGTAGGAACAAACGCAAAATTTACTCGTAATAGAAACACTTACATAACTCAGGTCGGGCCGACACTTATGAAAGTTGTAAAGGATGCATTGGCAAGCTCAGATTACTTTACAGAATGTCTTTATTGCATTTAGAACGGAAGTTATGATAATTTCTGGTGGTTTCAAGTAATAACAATACTCTGTAGGAACAAACGCAAAATTGACTCGTAATAGAAACACTTACATAGCTCAGATTGGGCCGACACTTATGAAAGTTGTAAAGGATGCATTGGCAAGCTCAGATTACTTTACAGAATGTCTTTATTGCATTTAGAACGGAAGTTATGTTGATTTCTGGTGATTTCAAGTAATAACAATACTCTGTAGGAACAAACGCAAAATTGATTCGTAATAGAAACACTTACATAGCTCAGGTCGGGCCGACACTTATGAAAGTTGTAAAGGATGCATTGGCAAGTTCAAATTACATTACAGAATGTCTTAATTGCATTTAGAACGGAAGTTATGATAATTTCTGGTGATTTCAAGTAATAACAATATTCTGTAGGAACAAACGCAAAATTTACTCGTAATAGAAACACTTACATAACTCAGGTCGGGCCGACACTTATGAAAGTTGTAAAGGATGCATTCACCAGTTCAAATTACTTTACAGAATGTCTTAATTGCATTTAGAACGGAAGTTATGATGATTTCTGGTGATTTCAAGTAATAACAATACTCTGTAGGAACAAACGCAAAATTGACTCGTAATAGAAACACTTACATAGCTCAGATTGGGCCGACACTTATGAAAGTTGTAAAGGATGCATTGGCAAGCTCAGATTACTTTACAGAATGTCTTAATTGCATTTAGAACGGAAGTTATGATAATTTCTGGTGATTTCAAGTAATAACAATACTCTGTAGGAACAAACGCAAAATTTACTCGTAATAGAAACACTTACATAGCTCAGATTGGGCCGACACTTATGAAAGTTGTAAAGGATGCATTGGCAAGCTCAGATTACTTTACAGAATGTCTTAATTGCATTTAGAACGGAAGTTATGATAATTTCTGGTGATTTCAAGTAATAACAATACTCTGTAGGAACAAACGCAAAATTTACTCGTAATAGAAACACTTACATAGCTCAGATTGGGCCGACACTTATGAAAGTTGTAAAGGATGCATTGGCAAGCTCAGATTACTTTACAGAATGTCTTAATTGCATTTAGAACGGAAGTTATGATAATTTCTGGTGATTTCAAGTAATAACAATATTCTGTAGGAACAAACGCAAAATTTACTCGTAATAGAAACACTTACATAACTCAGGTCGGGCCGACACTTATGAAAGTTGTAAAGGATGCATTCACCAGTTCAAATTACTTTACAGAATGTCTTAATTGCATTTAGAACGGAAGTTATGATGATTTCTGGTGATTTCAAGTAATAACAATACTCTGTAGGAACAAACGCAAAATTGACTCGTAATAGAAACACTTACATAGCTCAGATTGGGCCGACACTTATGAAAGTTGTAAAGGATGCATTGGCAAGCTCAGATTACTTTACAGAATGTCTTAATTGCATTTAGAACGGAAGTTATGATAATTTCTGGTGATTTCAAGTAATAACAATACTCTGTAGGAACAAACGCAAAATTTACTCGTAATAGAAACACTTACATAACTCAGGTCGGGCCGACACTTATGAAAGTTGTAAAGGATGCATTGGCAAGCTCAAATTACATTACAGAATGTCTTAATTGCATTTAGAACGGAAGTTATGATAATTTCTGGTGATTTCAAGTAATAACAATACTCTGTAGGAACAAACGCAAAATTTACTCGTAATAGAAACACTTACATAGCTCAGATTGGGCCGACACTTATGAAAGTTGTAAAGGATGCATTGGCAAGCTCAGATTACTTTACAGAATGTCTTTATTGCATTTAGAACGGAAGTTATGATAATTTCTGGTGATTTCAAGTAATAACAATATTCTGTAGGAACAAACGCAAAATTTACTCGTAATAGAAACACTTACATAACTCAGGTCGGGCCGACACTTATGAAAGTTGTAAAGGATGCATTCACCAGTTCAAATTACTTTACAGAATGTCTTAATTGCATTTAGAACGGAAGTTATGATGATTTCTGGTGATTTCAAGTAATAACAATACTCTGTAGGAACAAACGCAAAATTGACTCGTAATAGAAACACTTACATAGCTCAGATTGGGCCGACACTTATGAAAGTTGTAAAGGATGCAATGGCAAGCTCAGATTACTTTACAGAATGTCTTAATTGCATTTAGAACGGAAGTTATGATAATTTCTGGTGATTTCAAGTAATAACAATACTCTGTAGGAACAAACGCAAAATTTACTCGTAATAGAAACACTTACATAACTCAGGTCGGGCCGACACTTATGAAAGTTGTAAAGGATGCATTGGCAAGCTCAAATTACATTACAGAATGTCTTAATTGCATTTAGAACGGAAGTTATGATAATTTCTGGTGATTTCAAGTAATAACAATACTCTGTAGGAACAAACGCAAAATTTACTCGTAATAGAAACACTTACATAACTCAGGTCGGGCCGACACTTATGAAAGTTGTAAAGGATGCATTCACCAGTTCAAATTACTTTACAGAATGTCTTAATTGCATTTAGAACGGAAGTTATGATGATTTCTGGTGATTTCAAGTAATAACAATACTCTGTAGGAACAAACGCAAAATTGACTCGTAATAGAAACACTTACATAGCTCAGATTGGGCCGACACTTATGAAAGGTGTAAAGGATGCATTGGCAAGCTCAGATTACTTTACAGAATGTCTTTATTGCATTTAGAACGGAAGTTATGTTGATTTCTGGTGATTTCAAGTAATAACAATACTCTGTAGGAACAAACGCAAAATTGATTCGTAATAGAAACACTTACATAGCTCAAGTCGGGCCGACACTTATGAAAGTTGTAAAGGATGCATTGGCAAGTAATTACTTTACAGAATGTCTTAATTGCATTTAGAACGGAAGTTATGATAATTTCTGGTGATTTCAAGTAATAACAATACTCTGTAGGAACAAACGCAAAATTGACTCGTAATAGAAACACTTACATAGCTCAGATTGGGCCGACACTTATGAAAGTTGTAAAGGATGCAATGGCAAGCTCAGATTACTTTACAGAATGTCTTAATTGCATTTAGAACGGAAGTTATGATAATTTCTGGTGATTTCAAGTAATAACAATACTCTGTAGGAACAAACGCAAAATTTACTCGTAATAGAAACACTTACATAACTCAGGTCGGGCCGACACTTATGAAAGTTGTAAAGGATGCATTGGCAAGCTCAGATTACTTTACAGAATGTCTTTATTGCATTTAGAACGGAAGTTATGATAATTTCTGGTGGTTTCAAGTAATAACAATACTCTGTAGGAACAAACGCAAAATTGACTCGTAATAGAAACACTTACATAGCTCAGATTGGGCCGACACTTATGAAAGGTGTAAAGGATGCATTGGCAAGCTCAGATTACTTTACAGAATGTCTTTATTGCATTTAGAACGGAAGTTATGTTGATTTCTGGTGATTTCAAGTAATAACAATACTCTGTAGGAACAAACGCAAAATTGATTCGTAATAGAAACACTTACATAGCTCAAGTCGGGCCGACACTTATGAAAGTTGTAAAGGATGCATTGGCAAGTAATTACTTTACAGAATGTCTTAATTGCATTTAGAACGGAAGTTATGATAATTTCTGGTGATTTCAAGTAATAACAATACTCTGTAGGAACAAACGCAAAATTGACTCGTAATAGAAACACTTACATAGCTCAGATTGGGCCGACACTTATGAAAGTTGTAAAGGATGCAATGGCAAGCTCAGATTACTTTACAGAATGTCTTAATTGCATTTAGAACGGAAGTTATGATAATTTCTGGTGATTTCAAGTAATAACAATACTCTGTAGGAACAAACGCAAAATTTACTCGTAATAGAAACACTTACATAACTCAGGTCGGGCCGACACTTATGAAAGTTGTAAAGGATGCATTGGCAAGCTCAGATTACTTTACAGAATGTCTTTATTGCATTTAGAACGGAAGTTATGATAATTTCTGGTGGTTTCAAGTAATAACAATACTCTGTAGGAACAAACGCAAAATTGACTCGTAATAGAAACACTTACATAGCTCAGATTGGGCCGACACTTATGAAAGTTGTAAAGGATGCATTGGCAAGCTCAGATTACTTTACAGAATGTCTTTATTGCATTTAGAACGGAAGTTATGTTGATTTCTGGTGATTTCAAGTAATAACAATACTCTGTAGGAACAAACGCAAAATTGATTCGTAATAGAAACACTTACATAGCTCAGGTCGGGCCGACACTTATGAAAGTTGTAAAGGATGCATTGGCAAGTTCAAATTACATTACAGAATGTCTTAATTGCATTTAGAACGGAAGTTATGATAATTTCTGGTGATTTCAAGTAATAACAATATTCTGTAGGAACAAACGCAAAATTTACTCGTAATAGAAACACTTACATAACTCAGGTCGGGCCGACACTTATGAAAGTTGTAAAGGATGCATTCACCAGTTCAAATTACTTTACAGAATGTCTTAATTGCATTTAGAACGGAAGTTATGATGATTTCTGGTGATTTCAAGTAATAACAATACTCTGTAGGAACAAACGCAAAATTGACTCGTAATAGAAACACTTACATAGCTCAGATTGGGCCGACACTTATGAAAGTTGTAAAGGATGCATTGGCAAGCTCAGATTACTTTACAGAATGTCTTAATTGCATTTAGAACGGAAGTTATGATAATTTCTGGTGATTTCAAGTAATAACAATACTCTGTAGGAACAAACGCAAAATTTACTCGTAATAGAAACACTTACATAGCTCAGATTGGGCCGACACTTATGAAAGTTGTAAAGGATGCATTGGCAAGCTCAGATTACTTTACAGAATGTCTTAATTGCATTTAGAACGGAAGTTATGATAATTTCTGGTGATTTCAAGTAATAATAATACTCTGTAGGAACAAACGCAAAATTGACTCGTAATAGAAACACTTACATAGCTCAGATTGGGCCGACACTTATGAAAGTTGTAAAGGATGCATTGGCAAGCTCAGATTACTTTACAGAATGTCTTAATTGCATTTAGAACGGAAGTTATGATAATTTCTGGTGATTTCAAGTAATAACAATACTCTGTAGGAACAAACGCAAAATTTACTCGTAATAGAAACACTTACATAGCTCAGATTGGGCCGACACTTATGAAAGTTGTAAAGGATGCATTGGCAAGCTCAGATTACTTTACAGAATGTCTTAATTGCATTTAGAACGGAAGTTATGATAATTTCTGGTGATTTCAAGTAATAACAATATTCTGTAGGAACAAACGCAAAATTTACTCGTAATAGAAACACTTACATAACTCAGGTCGGGCCGACACTTATGAAAGTTGTAAAGGATGCATTCACCAGTTCAAATTACTTTACAGAATGTCTTAATTGCATTTAGAACGGAAGTTATGATGATTTCTGGTGATTTCAAGTAATAACAATACTCTGTAGGAACAAACGCAAAATTGACTCGTAATAGAAACACTTACATAGCTCAGATTGGGCCGACACTTATGAAAGTTGTAAAGGATGCATTGGCAAGCTCAGATTACTTTACAGAATGTCTTAATTGCATTTAGAACGGAAGTTATGATAATTTCTGGTGATTTCAAGTAATAACAATACTCTGTAGGAACAAACGCAAAATTGACTCGTAATAGAAACACTTACATAGCTCAGATTGGGCCGACACTTATGAAAGTTGTAAAGGATGCAATGGCAAGCTCAGATTACTTTACAGAATGTCTTAATTGCATTTAGAACGGAAGTTATGATAATTTCTGGTGATTTCAAGTAATAACAATACTCTGTAGGAACAAACGCAAAATTTACTCGTAATAGAAACACTTACATAACTCAGGTCGGGCCGACACTTATGAAAGTTGTAAAGGATGCATTGGCAAGTAATTACTTTACAGAATGTCTTAATTGCATTTAGAACGGAAGTTATGATAATTTCTGGTGATTTCAAGTAATAACAATACTCTGTAGGAACAAACGCAAAATTGACTCGTAATAGAAACACTTACATAGCTCAGATTGGGCCGACACTTATGAAAGTTGTAAAGGATGCAATGGCAAGCTCAGATTACTTTACAGAATGTCTTTATTGCATTTAGAACGGAAGTTATGATAATTTCTGGTGGTTTCAAGTAATAACAATACTCTGTAGGAACAAACGCAAAATTGACTCGTAATAGAAACACTTACATAGCTCAGATTGGGCCGACACTTATGAAAGGTGTAAAGGATGCATTGGCAAGCTCAGATTACTTTACAGAATGTCTTTATTGCATTTAGAACGGAAGTTATGTTGATTTCTGGTGATTTCAAGTAATAACAATACTCTGTAGGAACAAACGCAAAATTGATTCGTAATAGAAACACTTACATAGCTCAAGTCGGGCCGACACTTATGAAAGTTGTAAAGGATGCATTGGCAAGTAATTACTTTACAGAATGTCTTAATTGCATTTAGAACGGAAGTTATGTTGATTTCTGGTGATTTCAAGTAATAACAATACTCTGTAGGAACAAACGCAAAATTGACTCGTAATAGAAACACTTACATAGCTCAGATTGGGCCGACACTTATGAAAGTTGTAAAGGATGCATTCACCAGTTCAAATTACTTTACAGAATGTCTTAATTGCATTTAGAACGGAAGTTATGATAATTTCTGGTGATTTCAAGTAATAACAATACTCTGTAGGAACAAACGCAAAATTTACTCGTAATAGAAACACTTACATAGCTCAGATTGGGCCGACACTTATGAAAGTTGTAAAGGATGCAATGGCAAGCTCAGATTACTTTACAGAATGTCTTAATTGCATTTAGAACGGAAGTTATGATAATTTCTGGTGATTTCAAGTAATAACAATATTCTGTAGGAACAAACGCAAAATTTACTCGTAATAGAAACACTTACATAACTCAGGTCGGGCCGACACTTATGAAAGTTGTAAAGGATGCATTCACCAGTTCAAATTACTTTACAGAATGTCTTAATTGCATTTAGAACGGAAGTTATGATGATTTCTGGTGATTTCAAGTAATAACAATACTCTGTAGGAACAAACGCAAAATTGACTCGTAATAGAAACACTTACATAGCTCAGATTGGGCCGACACTTATGAAAGTTGTAAAGGATGCATTGGCAAGCTCAGATTACTTTACAGAATGTCTTAATTGCATTTAGAACGGAAGTTATGATAATTTCTGGTGATTTCAAGTAATAACAATACTCTGTAGGAACAAACGCAAAATTTACTCGTAATAGAAACACTTACATAGCTCAGATTGGGCCGACACTTATGAAAGTTGTAAAGGATGCATTGGCAAGCTCAGATTACTTTACAGAATGTCTTAATTGCATTTAGAACGGAAGTTATGATAATTTCTGGTGATTTCAAGTAATAACAATATTCTGTAGGAACAAACGCAAAATTTACTCGTAATAGAAACACTTACATAACTCAGGTCGGGCCGACACTTATGAAAGTTGTAAAGGATGCATTCACCAGTTCAAATTACTTTACAGAATGTCTTAATTGCATTTAGAACGGAAGTTATGATGATTTCTGGTGATTTCAAGTAATAACAATACTCTGTAGGAACAAACGCAAAATTGACTCGTAATAGAAACACTTACATAGCTCAGATTGGGCCGACACTTATGAAAGTTGTAAAGGATGCATTGGCAAGCTCAGATTACTTTACAGAATGTCTTAATTGCATTTAGAACGGAAGTTATGATAATTTCTGGTGATTTCAAGTAATAACAATACTCTGTAGGAACAAACGCAAAATTGACTCGTAATAGAAACACTTACATAGCTCAGATTGGGCCGACACTTATGAAAGTTGTAAAGGATGCAATGGCAAGCTCAGATTACTTTACAGAATGTCTTAATTGCATTTAGAACGGAAGTTATGATAATTTCTGGTGATTTCAAGTAATAACAATACTCTGTAGGAACAAACGCAAAATTTACTCGTAATAGAAACACTTACATAACTCAGGTCGGGCCGACACTTATGAAAGTTGTAAAGGATGCATTGGCAAGTAATTACTTTACAGAATGTCTTAATTGCATTTAGAACGGAAGTTATGATAATTTCTGGTGATTTCAAGTAATAACAATACTCTGTAGGAACAAACGCAAAATTGACTCGTAATAGAAACACTTACATAGCTCAGATTGGGCCGACACTTATGAAAGTTGTAAAGGATGCAATGGCAAGCTCAGATTACTTTACAGAATGTCTTTATTGCATTTAGAACGGAAGTTATGATAATTTCTGGTGGTTTCAAGTAATAACAATACTCTGTAGGAACAAACGCAAAATTGACTCGTAATAGAAACACTTACATAGCTCAGATTGGGCCGACACTTATGAAAGGTGTAAAGGATGCATTGGCAAGCTCAGATTACTTTACAGAATGTCTTTATTGCATTTAGAACGGAAGTTATGTTGATTTCTGGTGATTTCAAGTAATAACAATACTCTGTAGGAACAAACGCAAAATTGATTCGTAATAGAAACACTTACATAGCTCAAGTCGGGCCGACACTTATGAAAGTTGTAAAGGATGCATTGGCAAGTAATTACTTTACAGAATGTCTTAATTGCATTTAGAACGGAAGTTATGTTGATTTCTGGTGATTTCAAGTAATAACAATACTCTGTAGGAACAAACGCAAAATTGACTCGTAATAGAAACACTTACATAGCTCAGATTGGGCCGACACTTATGAAAGTTGTAAAGGATGCATTCACCAGTTCAAATTACTTTACAGAATGTCTTAATTGCATTTAGAACGGAAGTTATGATAATTTCTGGTGATTTCAAGTAATAACAATACTCTGTAGGAACAAACGCAAAATTTACTCGTAATAGAAACACTTACATAGCTCAGATTGGGCCGACACTTATGAAAGTTGTAAAGGATGCATTGGCAAGCTCAGATTACTTTACAGAATGTCTTAATTGCATTTAGAACGGAAGTTATGATAATTTCTGGTGATTTCAAGTAATAACAATACTCTGTAGGAACAAACGCAAAATTGACTCGTAATAGAAACACTTACATAGCTCAGATTGGGCCGACACTTATGAAAGTTGTAAAGGATGCAATGGCAAGCTCAGATTACTTTACAGAATGTCTTAATTGCATTTAGAACGGAAGTTATGATAATTTCTGGTGATTTCAAGTAATAACAATACTCTGTAGGAACAAACGCAAAATTTACTCGTAATAGAAACACTTACATAACTCAGGTCGGGCCGACACTTATGAAAGTTGTAAAGGATGCATTGGCAAGTAATTACTTTACAGAATGTCTTAATTGCATTTAGAACGGAAGTTATGATAATTTCTGGTGATTTCAAGTAATAACAATACTCTGTAGGAACAAACGCAAAATTGACTCGTAATAGAAACACTTACATAGCTCAGATTGGGCCGACACTTATGAAAGTTGTAAAGGATGCAATGGCAAGCTCAGATTACTTTACAGAATGTCTTTATTGCATTTAGAACGGAAGTTATGATAATTTCTGGTGGTTTCAAGTAATAACAATACTCTGTAGGAACAAACGCAAAATTGACTCGTAATAGAAACACTTACATAGCTCAGATTGGGCCGACACTTATGAAAGGTGTAAAGGATGCATTGGCAAGCTCAGATTACTTTACAGAATGTCTTTATTGCATTTAGAACGGAAGTTATGTTGATTTCTGGTGATTTCAAGTAATAACAATACTCTGTAGGAACAAACGCAAAATTGATTCGTAATAGAAACACTTACATAGCTCAAGTCGGGCCGACACTTATGAAAGTTGTAAAGGATGCATTGGCAAGTAATTACTTTACAGAATGTCTTAATTGCATTTAGAACGGAAGTTATGTTGATTTCTGGTGATTTCAAGTAATAACAATACTCTGTAGGAACAAACGCAAAATTGACTCGTAATAGAAACACTTACATAGCTCAGATTGGGCCGACACTTATGAAAGTTGTAAAGGATGCATTCACCAGTTCAAATTACTTTACAGAATGTCTTAATTGCATTTAGAACGGAAGTTATGATAATTTCTGGTGATTTCAAGTAATAACAATACTCTGTAGGAACAAACGCAAAATTTACTCGTAATAGAAACACTTACATAGCTCAGATTGGGCCGACACTTATGAAAGTTGTAAAGGATGCATTGGCAAGCTCAGATTACTTTACAGAATGTCTTAATTGCATTTAGAACGGAAGTTATGATAATTTCTGGTGATTTCAAGTAATAACAATATTCTGTAGGAACAAACGCAAAATTTACTCGTAATAGAAACACTTACATAACTCAGGTCGGGCCGACACTTATGAAAGTTGTAAAGGATGCATTCACCAGTTCAAATTACTTTACAGAATGTCTTAATTGCATTTAGAACGGAAGTTATGATGATTTCTGGTGATTTCAAGTAATAACAATACTCTGTAGGAACAAACGCAAAATTGACTCGTAATAGAAACACTTACATAGCTCAGATTGGGCCGACACTTATGAAAGTTGTAAAGGATGCATTGGCAAGCTCAGATTACTTTACAGAATGTCTTAATTGCATTTAGAACGGAAGTTATGATAATTTCTGGTGATTTCAAGTAATAACAATACTCTGTAGGAACAAACGCAAAATTTACTCGTAATAGAAACACTTACATAGCTCAGATTGGGCCGACACTTATGAAAGTTGTAAAGGATGCATTCACCAGTTCAAATTACTTTACAGAATGTCTTAATTGCATTTAGAACGGAAGTTATGATAATTTCTGGTGATTTCAAGTAATAACAATATTCTGTAGGAACAAACGCAAAATTTACTCGTAATAGAAACACTTACATAACTCAGGTCGGGCCGACACTTATGAAAGTTGTAAAGGATGCATTCACCAGTTCAAATTACTTTACAGAATGTCTTAATTGCATTTAGAACGGAAGTTATGATGATTTCTGGTGATTTCAAGTAATAACAATACTCTGTAGGAACAAACGCAAAATTGACTCGTAATAGAAACACTTACATAGCTCAGATTGGGCCGACACTTATGAAAGTTGTAAAGGATGCATTGGCAAGCTCAGATTACTTTACAGAATGTCTTAATTGCATTTAGAACGGAAGTTATGATAATTTCTGGTGATTTCAAGTAATAACAATACTCTGTAGGAACAAACGCAAAATTGACTCGTAATAGAAACACTTACATAGCTCAGATTGGGCCGACACTTATGAAAGTTGTAAAGGATGCATTCACCAGTTCAAATTACTTTACAGAATGTCTTTATTGCATTTAGAACGGAAGTTATGTTGATTTCTGGTGATTTCAAGTAATAACAATACTCTGTAGGAACAAACGCAAAATTGATTCGTAATAGAAACACTTACATAGCTCAAGTCGGGCCGACACTTATGAAAGTTGTAAAGGATGCATTGGCAAGTAATTACTTTACAGAATGTCTTAATTGCATTTAGAACGGAAGTTATGTTGATTTCTGGTGATTTCAAGTAATAACAATACTCTGTAGGAACAAACGCAAAATTGACTCGTAATAGAAACACTTACATAGCTCAGATTGGGCCGACACTTATGAAAGTTGTAAAGGATGCATTCACCAGTTCAAATTACTTTACAGAATGTCTTAATTGCATTTAGAACGGAAGTTATGATAATTTCTGGTGATTTCAAGTAATAACAATACTCTGTAGGAACAAACGCAAAATTTACTCGTAATAGAAACACTTACATAGCTCAGATTGGGCCGACACTTATGAAAGTTGTAAAGGATGCATTGGCAAGCTCAGATTACTTTACAGAATGTCTTAATTGCATTTAGAACGGAAGTTATGATAATTTCTGGTGATTTCAAGTAATAACAATACTCTGTAGGAACAAACGCAAAATTGACTCGTAATAGAAACACTTACATAGCTCAGATTGGGCCGACACTTATGAAAGTTGTAAAGGATGCAATGGCAAGCTCAGATTACTTTACAGAATGTCTTAATTGCATTTAGAACGGAAGTTATGATAATTTCTGGTGATTTCAAGTAATAACAATACTCTGTAGGAACAAACGCAAAATTTACTCGTAATAGAAACACTTACATAACTCAGGTCGGGCCGACACTTATGAAAGTTGTAAAGGATGCATTGGCAAGCTCAGATTACTTTACAGAATGTCTTTATTGCATTTAGAACGGAAGTTATGATAATTTCTGGTGGTTTCAAGTAATAACAATACTCTGTAGGAACAAACGCAAAATTGACTCGTAATAGAAACACTTACATAGCTCAGATTGGGCCGACACTTATGAAAGGTGTAAAGGATGCATTGGCAAGCTCAGATTACTTTACAGAATGTCTTTATTGCATTTAGAACGGAAGTTATGTTGATTTCTGGTGATTTCAAGTAATAACAATACTCTGTAGGAACAAACGCAAAATTGATTCGTAATAGAAACACTTACATAGCTCAGATTGGGCCGACACTTATGAAAGTTGTAAAGGATGCATTGGCAAGTAATTACTTTACAGAATGTCTTAATTGCATTTAGAACGGAAGTTATGATGATTTCTGGTGATTTCAAGTAATAACAATACTCTGTAGGAACAAACGCAAAATTGACTCGTAATAGAAACACTTACATAGCTCAGATTGGGCCGACACTTATGAAAGTTGTAAAGGATGCATTGGCAAGCTCAGATTACTTTACAGAATGTCTTAATTGCATTTAGAACGGAAGTTATGATAATTTCTGGTGATTTCAAGTAATAACAATACTCTGTAGGAACAAACGCAAAATTTACTCGTAATAGAAACACTTACATAACTCAGGTCGGGCCGACACTTATGAAAGTTGTAAAGGATGCATTCACCAGTTCAAATTACTTTACAGAATGTCTTAATTGCATTTAGAACGGAAGTTATGATGATTTCTGGTGATTTCAAGTAATAACAATACTCTGTAGGAACAAACGCAAAATTGACTCGTAATAGAAACACTTACATAGCTCAGATTGGGCCGACACTTATGAAAGTTGTAAAGGATGCATTGGCAAGCTCAGATTACTTTACAGAATGTCTTTATTGCATTTAGAACGGAAGTTATGTTGATTTCTGGTGATTTCAAGTAATAACAATACTCTGTAGGAACAAACGCAAAATTGATTCGTAATAGAAACACTTACATAGCTCAAGTCGGGCCGACACTTATGAAAGTTGTAAAGGATGCATTGGCAAGCTCAGATTACTTTACAGAATGTCTTAATTGCATTTAGAACGGAAGTTATGATAATTTCTGGTGATTTCAAGTAATAACAATACTCTGTAGGAACAAACGAAAAATTTACTCGTAATAGAAACACTTACATAACTCAGGTCGGGCCGACACTTATGAAAGTTGTAAAGGATGCATTGGCAAGCTCAGATTACTTTACAGAATGTCTTAATTGCATTTAGAACGGAAGTTATGATAATTTCTGGTGATTTCAAGTAATAACAATACTCTGTAGGAACAAACGCAAAATTGACTCGTAATAGAAACACTTACATAGCTCAGATTGGGCCGACACTTATGAAAGTTGTAAAGGATGCATTGGCAAGCTCAGATTACTTTACAGAATGTCTTAATTGCATTTAGAACGGAAGTTATGATAATTTCTGGTGATTTCAAGTAATAACAATACTCTGTAGGAACAAACGCAAAATTTACTCGTAATAGAAACACTTACATAGCTCAGATTGGGCCGACACTTATGAAAGTTGTAAAGGATGCATTGGCAAGCTCAGATTACTTTACAGAATGTCTTTATTGCATTTAGAACGGAAGTTATGTTGATTTCTGGTGATTTCAGGTAATAACAATACTCTGTAGGAACAAACGCAAAATTGATTCGTAATAGAAACACTTACATAGCTCAAGTCGGGCCGACACTTATGAAAGTTGTAAAGGATGCATTGGCAAGTAATTACTTTACAGAATGTCTTAATTGCATTTAGAACGGAAGTTATGATAATTTCTGGTGATTTCAAGTAATAACAATACTCTGTAGGAACAAACGCAAAATTGACTCGTAATAGAAACACTTACATAGCTCAGATTGGGCCGACACTTATGAAAGTTGTAAAGGATGCATTGGCAAGCTCAGATTACTTTACAGAATGTCTTAATTGCATTTAGAACGGAAGTTATGATAATTTCTGGTGATTTCAAGTAATAACAATACTCTGTAGGAACAAACGCAAAATTTACTCGTAATAGAAACACTTACATAGCTCAGATTGGGCCGACACTTATGAAAGTTGTAAAGGATGCATTGGCAAGCTCAGATTACTTTACAGAATGTCTTAATTGCATTTAGAACGGAAGTTATGATAATTTCTGGTGATTTCAAGTAATAACAATACTCTGTAGGAACAAACGCAAAATTGACTCGTAATAGAAACACTTACATAGCTCAGATTGGGCCGACACTTATGAAAGTTGTAAAGGATGCATTGGCAAGCTCAGATTACTTTACAGAATGTCTTAATTGCATTTAGAACGGAAGTTATGATAATTTCTGGTGATTTCAAGTAATAACAATATTCTGTAGGAACAAACGCAAAATTTACTCGTAATAGAAACACTTACATAACTCAGGTCGGGCCGACACTTATGAAAGTTGTAAAGGATGCATTCACCAGTTCAAATTACTTTACAGAATGTCTTAATTGCATTTAGAACGGAAGTTATGATGATTTCTGGTGATTTCAAGTAATAACAATACTCTGTAGGAACAAACGCAAAATTGACTCGTAATAGAAACACTTACATAGCTCAGATTGGGCCGACACTTATGAAAGTTGTAAAGGATGCATTGGCAAGCTCAGATTACTTTACAGAATGTCTTAATTGCATTTAGAACGGAAGTTATGATAATTTCTGGTGATTTCAAGTAATAACAATACTCTGTAGGAACAAACGCAAAATTTACTCGTAATAGAAACACTTACATAGCTCAGATTGGGCCGACACTTATGAAAGTTGTAAAGGATGCATTGGCAAGCTCAGATTACTTTACAGAATGTCTTAATTGCATTTAGAACGGAAGTTATGATAATTTCTGGTGATTTCAAGTAATAACAATACTCTGTAGGAACAAACGCAAAATTTACTCGTAATAGAAACACTTACATAGCTCAGATTGGGCCGACACTTATGAAAGTTGTAAAGGATGCATTGGCAAGCTCAGATTACTTTACAGAATGTCTTTATTGCATTTAGAACGGAAGTTATGATAATTTCTGGTGATTTCAAGTAATAACAATATTCTGTAGGAACAAACGCAAAATTTACTCGTAATAGAAACACTTACATAACTCAGGTCGGGCCGACACTTATGAAAGTTGTAAAGGATGCATTCACCAGTTCAAATTACTTTACAGAATGTCTTAATTGCATTTAGAACGGAAGTTATGATGATTTCTGGTGATTTCAAGTAATAACAATACTCTGTAGGAACAAACGCAAAATTGACTCGTAATAGAAACACTTACATAGCTCAGATTGGGCCGACACTTATGAAAGTTGTAAAGGATGCATTGGCAAGCTCAGATTACTTTACAGAATGTCTTTATTGCATTTAGAACGGAAGTTATGTTGATTTCTGGTGATTTCAAGTAATAACAATACTCTGTAGGAACAAACGCAAAATTGATTCGTAATAGAAACACTTACATAGCTCAAGTCGGGCCGACACTTATGAAAGTTGTAAAGGATGCATTGGCAAGTAATTACTTTACAGAATGTCTTAATTGCATTTAGAACGGAAGTTATGATAATTTCTGGTGATTTCAAGTAATAACAATACTCTGTAGGAACAAACGCAAAATTGACTCGTAATAGAAACACTTACATAGCTCAGATTGGGCCGACACTTATGAAAGTTGTAAAGGATGCAATGGCAAGCTCAGATTACTTTACAGAATGTCTTAATTGCATTTAGAACGGAAGTTATGATAATTTCTGGTGATTTCAAGTAATAACAATACTCTGTAGGAACAAACGCAAAATTTACTCGTAATAGAAACACTTACATAGCTCAGATTGGGCCGACACTTATGAAAGTTGTAAAGGATGCATTGGCAAGCTCAGATTACTTTACAGAATGTCTTAATTGCATTTAGAACGGAAGTTATGATAATTTCTGGTGATTTCAAGTAATAACAATACTCTGTAGGAACAAACGCAAAATTGACTCGTAATAGAAACACTTACATAGCTCAGATTGGGCCGACACTTATGAAAGTTGTAAAGGATGCATTGGCAAGCTCAGATTACTTTACAGAATGTCTTAATTGCATTTAGAACGGAAGTTATGATAATTTCTGGTGATTTCAAGTAATAACAATACTCTGTAGGAACAAACGCAAAATTGACTCGTAATAGAAACACTTACATAGCTCAGATTGGGCCGACACTTATGAAAGTTGTAAAGGATGCATTGGCAAGCTCAGATTACTTTACAGAATGTCTTAATTGCATTTAGAACGGAAGTTATGATAATTTCTGGTGATTTCAAGTAATAACAATACTCTGTAGGAACAAACGCAAAATTTACTCGTAATAGAAACACTTACATAGCTCAGATTGGGCCGACACTTATGAAAGTTGTAAAGGATGCATTGGCAAGCTCAGATTACTTTACAGAATGTCTTAATTGCATTTAGAACGGAAGTTATGATAATTTCTGGTGATTTCAAGTAATAACAATACTCTGTAGGAACAAACGCAAAATTGACTCGTAATAGAAACACTTACATAGCTCAGATTGGGCCGACACTTATGAAAGTTGTAAAGGATGCATTGGCAAGCTCAGATTACTTTACAGAATGTCTTAATTGCATTTAGAACGGAAGTTATGATAATTTCTGGTGATTTCAAGTAATAACAATACTCTGTAGGAACAAACGCAAAATTTACTCGTAATAGAAACACTTACATAGCTCAGATTGGGCCGACACTTATGAAAGTTGTAAAGGATGCATTGGCAAGCTCAGATTACTTTACAGAATGTCTTAATTGCATTTAGAACGGAAGTTATGATAATTTCTGGTGATTTCAAGTAATAACAATACTCTGTAGGAACAAACGCAAAATTTACTCGTAATAGAAACACTTACATAGCTCAGATTGGGCCGACACTTATGAAAGTTGTAAAGGATGCATTGGCAAGCTCAGATTACTTTACAGAATGTCTTAATTGCATTTAGAACGGAAGTTATGATAATTTCTGGTGATTTCAAGTAATAACAATACTCTGTAGGAACAAACGCAAAATTGACTCGTAATAGAAACACTTACATAGCTCAGATTGGGCCGACACTTATGAAAGTTGTAAAGGATGCATTGGCAAGTAATTACTTTACAGAATGTCTTAATTGCATTTAGAACGGAAGTTATGATAATTTCTGGTGATTTCAAGTAATAACAATACTCTGTAGGAACAAACGCAAAATTGACTCGTAATAGAAACACTTACATAGCTCAGATTGGGCCGACACTTATGAAAGTTGTAAAGGATGCATTGGCAAGCTCAGATTACTTTACAGAATGTCTTTATTGCATTTAGAACGGAAGTTATGTTGATTTCTGGTGATTTCAAGTAATAACAATACTCTGTAGGAACAAACGCAAAATTGATTCGTAATAGAAACACTTACATAGCTCAAGTCGGGCCGACACTTATGAAAGTTGTAAAGGATGCATTGGCAAGCTCAGATTACTTTACAGAATGTCTTAATTGCATTTAGAACGGAAGTTATGATAATTTCTGGTGATTTCAAGTAATAACAATACTCTGTAGGAACAAACGCAAAATTGACTCGTAATAGAAACACTTACATAGCTCAGATTGGGCCGACACTTATGAAAGTTGTAAAGGATGCATTGGCAAGCTCAGATTACTTTACAGAATGTCTTAATTGCATTTAGAACGGAAGTTATGATAATTTCTGGTGATTTCAAGTAATAACAATACTCTGTAGGAACAAACGCAAAATTTACTCGTAATAGAAACACTTACATAGCTCAGATTGGGCCGACACTTATGAAAGTTGTAAAGGATGCATTGGCAAGCTCAGATTACTTTACAGAATGTCTTAATTGCATTTAGAACGGAAGTTATGATAATTTCTGGTGATTTCAAGTAATAACAATACTCTGTAGGAACAAACGCAAAATTTACTCGTAATAGAAACACTTACATAGCTCAGATTGGGCCGACACTTATGAAAGTTGTAAAGGATGCATTGGCAAGCTCAGATTACTTTACAGAATGTCTTAATTGCATTTAGAACGGAAGTTATGTTGATTTCTGGTGATTTCAAGTAATAACAATACTCTGTAGGAACAAACGCAAAATTGACTCGTAATAGAAACACTTACATAGCTCAGATTGGGCCGACACTTATGAAAGTTGTAAAGGATGCATTGGCAAGCTCAGATTACTTTACAGAATGTCTTAATTGCATTTAGAACGGAAGTTATGATAATTTCTGGTGATTTCAAGTAATAACAATACTCTGTAGGAACAAACGCAAAATTTACTCGTAATAGAAACACTTACATAACTCAGGTCGGGCCGACACTTATGAAAGTTGTAAAGGATGCATTCACCAGTTCAAATTACTTTACAGAATGTCTTAATTGCATTTAGAACGGAAGTTATGATGATTTCTGGTGATTTCAAGTAATAACAATACTCTGTAGGAACAAACGCAAAATTGACTCGTAATAGAAACACTTACATAGCTCAGATTGGGCCGACACTTATGAAAGTTGTAAAGGATGCATTGGCAAGCTCAGATTACTTTACAGAATGTCTTTATTGCATTTAGAACGGAAGTTATGTTGATTTCTGGTGATTTCAAGTAATAACAATACTCTGTAGGAACAAACGCAAAATTGATTCGTAATAGAAACACTTACATAGCTCAAGTCGGGCCGACACTTATGAAAGTTGTAAAGGATGCATTGGCAAGTAATTACTTTACAGAATGTCTTAATTGCATTTAGAACGGAAGTTATGATAATTTCTGGTGATTTCAAGTAATAACAATACTCTGTAGGAACAAACGCAAAATTGACTCGTAATAGAAACACTTACATAGCTCAGATTGGGCCGACACTTATGAAAGTTGTAAAGGATGCAATGGCAAGCTCAGATTACTTTACAGAATGTCTTAATTGCATTTAGAACGGAAGTTATGATAATTTCTGGTGATTTCAAGTAATAACAATACTCTGTAGGAACAAACGCAAAATTTACTCGTAATAGAAACACTTACATAACTCAGGTCGGGCCGACACTTATGAAAGTTGTAAAGGATGCATTGGCAAGCTCAGATTACTTTACAGAATGTCTTTATTGCATTTAGAACGGAAGTTATGATAATTTCTGGTGGTTTCAAGTAATAACAATACTCTGTAGGAACAAACGCAAAATTGACTCGTAATAGAAACACTTACATAGCTCAGATTGGGCCGACACTTATGAAAGGTGTAAAGGATGCATTGGCAAGCTCAGATTACTTTACAGAATGTCTTTATTGCATTTAGAACGGAAGTTATGTTGATTTCTGGTGATTTCAAGTAATAACAATACTCTGTAGGAACAAACGCAAAATTGATTCGTAATAGAAACACTTACATAGCTCAAGTCGGGCCGACACTTATGAAAGTTGTAAAGGATGCATTGGCAAGTAATTACTTTACAGAATGTCTTAATTGCATTTAGAACGGAAGTTATGATAATTTCTGGTGATTTCAAGTAATAACAATACTCTGTAGGAACAAACGCAAAATTGACTCGTAATAGAAACACTTACATAGCTCAGATTGGGCCGACACTTATGAAAGTTGTAAAGGATGCAATGGCAAGCTCAGATTACTTTACAGAATGTCTTAATTGCATTTAGAACGGAAGTTATGATAATTTCTGGTGATTTCAAGTAATAACAATACTCTGTAGGAACAAACGCAAAATTTACTCGTAATAGAAACACTTACATAACTCAGGTCGGGCCGACACTTATGAAAGTTGTAAAGGATGCATTGGCAAGCTCAGATTACTTTACAGAATGTCTTTATTGCATTTAGAACGGAAGTTATGATAATTTCTGGTGGTTTCAAGTAATAACAATACTCTGTAGGAACAAACGCAAAATTGACTCGTAATAGAAACACTTACATAGCTCAGATTGGGCCGACACTTATGAAAGTTGTAAAGGATGCATTGGCAAGCTCAGATTACTTTACAGAATGTCTTTATTGCATTTAGAACGGAAGTTATGTTGATTTCTGGTGATTTCAAGTAATAACAATACTCTGTAGGAACAAACGCAAAATTGATTCGTAATAGAAACACTTACATAGCTCAGGTCGGGCCGACACTTATGAAAGTTGTAAAGGATGCATTGGCAAGCTCAGATTACTTTACAGAATGTCTTAATTGCATTTAGAACGGAAGTTATGATAATTTCTGGTGATTTCAAGTAATAACAATACTCTGTAGGAACAAACGCAAAATTTACTCGTAATAGAAACACTTACATAGCTCAGATTGGGCCGACACTTATGAAAGTTGTAAAGGATGCATTGGCAAGCTCAGATTACTTTACAGAATGTCTTAATTGCATTTAGAACGGAAGTTATGATAATTTCTGGTGATTTCAAGTAATAACAATACTCTGTAGGAACAAACGCAAAATTGACTCGTAATAGAAACACTTACATAGCTCAGATTGGGCCGACACTTATGAAAGTTGTAAAGGATGCATTGGCAAGCTCAGATTACTTTACAGAATGTCTTAATTGCATTTAGAACGGAAGTTATGATAATTTCTGGTGATTTCAAGTAATAACAATACTCTGTAGGAACAAACGCAAAATTTACTCGTAATAGAAACACTTACATAGCTCAGATTGGGCCGACACTTATGAAAGTTGTAAAGGATGCATTGGCAAGCTCAGATTACTTTACAGAATGTCTTTATTGCATTTAGAACGGAAGTTATGTTGATTTCTGGTGATTTCAAGTAATAACAATACTCTGTAGGAACAAACGCAAAATTGATTCGTAATAGAAACACTTACATAGCTCAAGTCGGGCCGACACTTATGAAAGTTGTAAAGGATGCATTGGCAAGTAATTACTTTACAGAATGTCTTAATTGCATTTAGAACGGAAGTTATGATAATTTCTGGTGATTTCAAGTAATAACAATACTCTGTAGGAACAAACGCAAAATTTACTCGTAATAGAAACACTTACATAGCTCAGATTGGGCCGACACTTATGAAAGTTGTAAAGGATGCATTGGCAAGCTCAGATTACTTTACAGAATGTCTTAATTGCATTTAGAACGGAAGTTATGATAATTTCTGGTGATTTCAAGTAATAACAATACTCTGTAGGAACAAACGCAAAATTGACTCGTAATAGAAACACTTACATAGCTCAGATTGGGCCGACACCTATGAAAGTTGTAAAGGATGCATTGGCAAGCTCAGATTACTTTACAGAATGTCTTAATTGCATTTAGAACGGAAGTTATGATAATTTCTGGTGATTTCAAGTAATAACAATACTCTGTAGGAACAAACGCAAAATTTACTCGTAATAGAAACACTTACATAGCTCAGATTGGGCCGACACTTATGAAAGTTGTAAAGGATGCATTGGCAAGCTCAGATTACTTTACAGAATGTCTTAATTGCATTTAGAACGGAAGTTATGATAATTTCTGGTGATTTCAAGTAATAACAATACTCTGTAGGAACAAACGCAAAATTGACTCGTAATAGAAACACTTACATAGCTCAGATTGGGCCGACACCTATGAAAGTTGTAAAGGATGCATTGGCAAGCTCAGATTACTTTACAGAATGTCTTTATTGCATTTAGAACGGAAGTTATGTTGATTTCTGGTGATTTCAAGTAATAACAATACTCTGTAGGAACAAACGCAAAATTTACTCGTAATAGAAACACTTACATAGCTCAGATTGGGCCGACACTTATGAAAGTTGTAAAGGATGCATTGGCAAGCTCAGATTACTTTACAGAATGTCTTTATTGCATTTAGAACGGAAGTTATGTTGATTTCTGGTGATTTCAAGTAATAACAATATTCTGTAGGAACAAACGCAAAATTTACTCGTAATAGAAACACTTACATAACTCAGGTCGGGCCGACACTTATGAAAGTTGTAAAGGATGCATTCACCAGTTCAAATTACTTTACAGAATGTCTTAATTGCATTTAGAACGGAAGTTATGATGATTTCTGGTGATTTCAAGTAATAACAATACTCTGTAGGAACAAACGCAAAATTGACTCGTAATAGAAACACTTACATAGCTCAGATTGGGCCGACACTTATGAAAGTTGTAAAGGATGCATTGGCAAGCTCAGATTACTTTACAGAATGTCTTAATTGCATTTAGAACGGAAGTTATGATAATTTCTGGTGATTTCAAGTAATAACAATACTCTGTAGGAACAAACGCAAAATTGACTCGTAATAGAAACACTTACATAGCTCAGATTGGGCCGACACTTATGAAAGTTGTAAAGGATGCATTGGCAAGCTCAGATTACTTTACAGAATGTCTTAATTGCATTTAGAACGGAAGTTATGATAATTTCTGGTGATTTCAAGTAATAACAATACTCTGTAGGAACAAACGCAAAATTTACTCGTAATAGAAACACTTACATAGCTCAGATTGGGCCGACACTTATGAAAGTTGTAAAGGATGCATTGGCAAGCTCAGATTACTTTACAGAATGTCTTAATTGCATTTAGAACGGAAGTTATGATAATTTCTGGTGATTTCAAGTAATAACAATACTCTGTAGGAACAAACGCAAAATTGACTCGTAATAGAAACACTTACATAGCTCAGATTGGGCCGACACTTATGAAAGTTGTAAAGGATGCATTGGCAAGCTCAGATTACTTTACAGAATGTCTTAATTGCATTTAGAACGGAAGTTATGATAATTTCTGGTGATTTCAAGTAATAACAATACTCTGTAGGAACAAACGCAAAATTTACTCGTAATAGAAACACTTACATAGCTCAGATTGGGCCGACACTTATGAAAGTTGTAAAGGATGCATTGGCAAGCTCAGATTACTTTACAGAATGTCTTTATTGCATTTAGAACGGAAGTTATGTTGATTTCTGGTGATTTCAAGTAATAACAATACTCTGTAGGAACAAACGCAAAATTGATTCGTAATAGAAACACTTACATAGCTCAAGTCGGGCCGACACTTATGAAAGTTGTAAAGGATGCATTGGCAAGTAATTACTTTACAGAATGTCTTAATTGCATTTAGAACGGAAGTTATGATAATTTCTGGTGATTTCAAGTAATAACAATACTCTGTAGGAACAAACGCAAAATTTACTCGTAATAGAAACACTTACATAGCTCAGATTGGGCCGACACTTATGAAAGTTGTAAAGGATGCATTGGCAAGCTCAGATTACTTTACAGAATGTCTTAATTGCATTTAGAACGGAAGTTATGATAATTTCTGGTGATTTCAAGTAATAACAATACTCTGTAGGAACAAACGCAAAATTGACTCGTAATAGAAACACTTACATAGCTCAGATTGGGCCGACACCTATGAAAGTTGTAAAGGATGCATTGGCAAGCTCAGATTACTTTACAGAATGTCTTAATTGCATTTAGAACGGAAGTTATGATAATTTCTGGTGATTTCAAGTAATAACAATACTCTGTAGGAACAAACGCAAAATTTACTCGTAATAGAAACACTTACATAGCTCAGATTGGGCCGACACTTATGAAAGTTGTAAAGGATGCATTGGCAAGCTCAGATTACTTTACAGAATGTCTTAATTGCATTTAGAACGGAAGTTATGATAATTTCTGGTGATTTCAAGTAATAACAATATTCTGTAGGAACAAACGCAAAATTTACTCGTAATAGAAACACTTACATAACTCAGGTCGGGCCGACACTTATGAAAGTTGTAAAGGATGCATTCACCAGTTCAAATTACTTTACAGAATGTCTTAATTGCATTTAGAACGGAAGTTATGATGATTTCTGGTGATTTCAAGTAATAACAATACTCTGTAGGAACAAACGCAAAATTGACTCGTAATAGAAACACTTACATAGCTCAGATTGGGCCGACACTTATGAAAGTTGTAAAGGATGCATTGGCAAGCTCAGATTACTTTACAGAATGTCTTAATTGCATTTAGAACGGAAGTTATGATAATTTCTGGTGATTTCAAGTAATAACAATACTCTGTAGGAACAAACGCAAAATTTACTCGTAATAGAAACACTTACATAACTCAGGTCGGGCCGACACTTATGAAAGTTGTAAAGGATGCATTCACCAGTTCAAATTACTTTACAGAATGTCTTAATTGCATTTAGAACGGAAGTTATGATGATTTCTGGTGATTTCAAGTAATAACAATACTCTGTAGGAACAAACGCAAAATTGACTCGTAATAGAAACACTTACATAGCTCAGATTGGGCCGACACTTATGAAAGTTGTAAAGGATGCATTGGCAAGCTCAGATTACTTTACAGAATGTCTTTATTGCATTTAGAACGGAAGTTATGTTGATTTCTGGTGATTTCAAGTAATAACAATACTCTGTAGGAACAAACGCAAAATTGATTCGTAATAGAAACACTTACATAGCTCAAGTCGGGCCGACACTTATGAAAGTTGTAAAGGATGCATTGGCAAGTAATTACTTTACAGAATGTCTTAATTGCATTTAGAACGGAAGTTATGATAATTTCTGGTGATTTCAAGTAATAACAATACTCTGTAGGAACAAACGCAAAATTGACTCGTAATAGAAACACTTACATAGCTTAGATTGGGCCGACACTTATGAAAGTTGTAAAGGATGCAATGGCAAGCTCAGATTACTTTACAGAATGTCTTAATTGCATTTAGAACGGAAGTTATGATAATTTCTGGTGATTTCAAGTAATAACAATACTCTGTAGGAACAAACGCAAAATTTACTCGTAATAGAAACACTTACATAACTCAGGTCGGGCCGACACTTATGAAAGTTGTAAAGGATGCATTGGCAAGCTCAGATTACTTTACAGAATGTCTTTATTGCATTTAGAACGGAAGTTATGATAATTTCTGGTGGTTTCAAGTAATAACAATACTCTGTAGGAACAAACGCAAAATTGACTCGTAATAGAAACACTTACATAGCTCAGATTGGGCCGACACTTATGAAAGGTGTAAAGGATGCATTGGCAAGCTCAGATTACTTTACAGAATGTCTTTATTGCATTTAGAACGGAAGTTATGTTGATTTCTGGTGATTTCAAGTAATAACAATACTCTGTAGGAACAAACGCAAAATTGATTCGTAATAGAAACACTTACATAGCTCAAGTCGGGCCGACACTTATGAAAGTTGTAAAGGATGCATTGGCAAGCTCAGATTACTTTACAGAATGTCTTAATTGCATTTAGAACGGAAGTTATGATAATTTCTGGTGATTTCAAGTAATAACAATACTCTGTAGGAACAAACGCAAAATTTACTCGTAATAGAAACACTTACATAACTCAGGTCGGGCCGACACTTATGAAAGTTGTAAAGGATGCATTGGCAAGCTCAGATTACTTTACAGAATGTCTTTATTGCATTTAGAACGGAAGTTATGATAATTTCTGGTGGTTTCAAGTAATAACAATACTCTGTAGGAACAAACGCAAAATTGACTCGTAATAGAAACACTTACATAGCTCAGATTGGGCCGACACTTATGAAAGTTGTAAAGGATGCATTGGCAAGCTCAGATTACTTTACAGAATGTCTTAATTGCATTTAGAACGGAAGTTATGATAATTTCTGGTGATTTCAAGTAATAACAATACTCTGTAGGAACAAACGCAAAATTTACTCGTAATAGAAACACTTACATAGCTCAGATTGGGCCGACACTTATGAAAGTTGTAAAGGATGCATTGGCAAGCTCAGATTACTTTACAGAATGTCTTAATTGCATTTAGAACGGAAGTTATGATAATTTCTGGTGATTTCAAGTAATAACAATACTCTGTAGGAACAAACGCAAAATTTACTCGTAATAGAAACACTTACATAACTCAGGTCGGGCCGACACTTATGAAAGTTGTAAAGGATGCATTGGCAAGCTCAGATTACTTTACAGAATGTCTTTATTGCATTTAGAACGGAAGTTATGATAATTTCTGGTGGTTTCAAGTAATAACAATACTCTGTAGGAACAAACGCAAAATTGACTCGTAATAGAAACACTTACATAGCTCAGATTGGGCCGACACTTATGAAAGTTGTAAAGGATGCATTGGCAAGCTCAGATTACTTTACAGAATGTCTTAATTGCATTTAGAACGGAAGTTATGATAATTTCTGGTGATTTCAAGTAATAACAATACTCTGTAGGAACAAACGCAAAATTTACTCGTAATAGAAACACTTACATAACTCAGGTCGGGCCGACACTTATGAAAGTTGTAAAGGATGCATTGGCAAGCTCAGATTACTTTACAGAATGTCTTTATTGCATTTAGAACGGAAGTTATGATAATTTCTGGTGGTTTCAAGTAATAACAATACTCTGTAGGAACAAACGCAAAATTGACTCGTAATAGAAACACTTACATAGCTCAGATTGGGCCGACACTTATGAAAGTTGTAAAGGATGCATTGGCAAGCTCAGATTACTTTACAGAATGTCTTAATTGCATTTAGAACGGAAGTTATGATAATTTCTGGTGATTTCAAGTAATAACAATACTCTGTAGGAACAAACGCAAAATTTACTCGTAATAGAAACACTTACATAGCTCAGATTGGGCCGACACTTATGAAAGTTGTAAAGGATGCATTGGCAAGCTCAGATTACTTTACAGAATGTCTTAATTGCATTTAGAACGGAAGTTATGATAATTTCTGGTGATTTCAAGTAATAACAATACTCTGTAGGAACAAACGCAAAATTTACTCGTAATAGAAACACTTACATAACTCAGGTCGGGCCGACACTTATGAAAGTTGTAAAGGATGCATTGGCAAGCTCAGATTACTTTACAGAATGTCTTAATTGCATTTAGAACGGAAGTTATGATGATTTCTGGTGATTTCAAGTAATAACAATACTCTGTAGGAACAAACGCAAAATTGACTCGTAATAGAAACACTTACATAGCTCAGATTGGGCCGACACTTATGAAAGTTGTAAAGGATGCATTGGCAAGCTCAGATTACTTTACAGAATGTCTTAATTGCATTTAGAACGGAAGTTATGATAATTTCTGGTGATTTCAAGTAATAACAATACTCTGTAGGAACAAACGCAAAATTTACTCGTAATAGAAACACTTACATAACTCAGGTCGGGCCGACACTTATGAAAGTTGTAAAGGATGCATTCACCAGTTCAAATTACTTTACAGAATGTCTTAATTGCATTTAGAACGGAAGTTATGATGATTTCTGGTGATTTCAAGTAATAACAATACTCTGTAGGAACAAACGCAAAATTTACTCGTAATAGAAACACTTACATAACTCAGGTCGGGCCGACACTTATGAAAGTTGTAAAGGATGCATTGGCAAGCTCAGATTACTTTACAGAATGTCTTTATTGCATTTAGAACGGAAGTTATGATAATTTCTGGTGGTTTCGAGTAATAACAATATTCGAGCTATGTAAGTGTAGAAACACTTACATAGCTCAGATTGGGCCGACACTTATGAAAGTTGTAAAGGATGCATTGGCAAGCTCAGATTACTTTACAGAATGTCTTAATTGCATTTAGAACGGAAGTTATGATAATTTCTGGTGATTTCAAGTAATAACAATATTCTGTAGGAACAAACGCAAAATTTACTCGTAATAGAAACACTTACATAACTCAGGTCGGGCCGACACTTATGAAAGTTGTAAAGGATGCATTCACCAGTTCAAATTACTTTACAGAATGTCTTAATTGCATTTAGAACGGAAGTTATGATGATTTCTGGTGATTTCAAGTAATAACAATACTCTGTAGGAACAAACGCAAAATTGACTCGTAATAGAAACACTTACATAGCTCAGATTGGGCCGACACTTATGAAAGTTGTAAAGGATGCATTGGCAAGCTCAGATTACTTTACAGAATGTCTTAATTGCATTTAGAACGGAAGTTATGATAATTTCTGGTGATTTCAAGTAATAACAATACTCTGTAGGAACAAACGCAAAATTTACTCGTAATAGAAACACTTACATAACTCAGGTCGGGCCGACACTTATGAAAGTTGTAAAGGATGCATTCACCAGTTCAAATTACTTTACAGAATGTCTTAATTGCATTTAGAACGGAAGTTATGATGATTTCTGGTGATTTCAAGTAATAACAATACTCTGTAGGAACAAACGCAAAATTGACTCGTAATAGAAACACTTACATAGCTCAGATTGGGCCGACACTTATGAAAGTTGTAAAGGATGCATTGGCAAGCTCAGATTACTTTACAGAATGTCTTTATTGCATTTAGAACGGAAGTTATGTTGATTTCTGGTGATTTCAAGTAATAACAATACTCTGTAGGAACAAACGCAAAATTGATTCGTAATAGAAACACTTACATAGCTCAAGTCGGGCCGACACTTATGAAAGTTGTAAAGGATGCATTGGCAAGTAATTACTTTACAGAATGTCTTAATTGCATTTAGAACGGAAGTTATGATAATTTCTGGTGATTTCAAGTAATAACAATACTCTGTAGGAACAAACGCAAAATTGACTCGTAATAGAAACACTTACATAGCTTAGATTGGGCCGACACTTATGAAAGTTGTAAAGGATGCAATGGCAAGCTCAGATTACTTTACAGAATGTCTTAATTGCATTTAGAACGGAAGTTATGATAATTTCTGGTGATTTCAAGTAATAACAATACTCTGTAGGAACAAACGCAAAATTTACTCGTAATAGAAACACTTACATAACTCAGGTCGGGCCGACACTTATGAAAGTTGTAAAGGATGCATTGGCAAGCTCAGATTACTTTACAGAATGTCTTTATTGCATTTAGAACGGAAGTTATGATAATTTCTGGTGGTTTCAAGTAATAACAATACTCTGTAGGAACAAACGCAAAATTGACTCGTAATAGAAACACTTACATAGCTCAGATTGGGCCGACACTTATGAAAGGTGTAAAGGATGCATTGGCAAGCTCAGATTACTTTACAGAATGTCTTTATTGCATTTAGAACGGAAGTTATGTTGATTTCTGGTGATTTCAAGTAATAACAATACTCTGTAGGAACAAACGCAAAATTGATTCGTAATAGAAACACTTACATAGCTCAAGTCGGGCCGACACTTATGAAAGTTGTAAAGGATGCATTGGCAAGCTCAGATTACTTTACAGAATGTCTTAATTGCATTTAGAACGGAAGTTATGATAATTTCTGGTGATTTCAAGTAATAACAATACTCTGTAGGAACAAACGCAAAATTTACTCGTAATAGAAACACTTACATAACTCAGGTCGGGCCGACACTTATGAAAGTTGTAAAGGATGCATTGGCAAGCTCAGATTACTTTACAGAATGTCTTTATTGCATTTAGAACGGAAGTTATGATAATTTCTGGTGGTTTCAAGTAATAACAATACTCTGTAGGAACAAACGCAAAATTGACTCGTAATAGAAACACTTACATAGCTCAGATTGGGCCGACACTTATGAAAGTTGTAAAGGATGCATTGGCAAGCTCAGATTACTTTACAGAATGTCTTAATTGCATTTAGAACGGAAGTTATGATAATTTCTGGTGATTTCAAGTAATAACAATACTCTGTAGGAACAAACGCAAAATTTACTCGTAATAGAAACACTTACATAGCTCAGATTGGGCCGACACTTATGAAAGTTGTAAAGGATGCATTGGCAAGCTCAGATTACTTTACAGAATGTCTTAATTGCATTTAGAACGGAAGTTATGATAATTTCTGGTGATTTCAAGTAATAACAATACTCTGTAGGAACAAACGCAAAATTTACTCGTAATAGAAACACTTACATAACTCAGGTCGGGCCGACACTTATGAAAGTTGTAAAGGATGCATTGGCAAGCTCAGATTACTTTACAGAATGTCTTTATTGCATTTAGAACGGAAGTTATGATAATTTCTGGTGGTTTCAAGTAATAACAATACTCTGTAGGAACAAACGCAAAATTGACTCGTAATAGAAACACTTACATAGCTCAGATTGGGCCGACACTTATGAAAGTTGTAAAGGATGCATTGGCAAGCTCAGATTACTTTACAGAATGTCTTAATTGCATTTAGAACGGAAGTTATGATAATTTCTGGTGATTTCAAGTAATAACAATACTCTGTAGGAACAAACGCAAAATTTACTCGTAATAGAAACACTTACATAGCTCAGATTGGGCCGACACTTATGAAAGTTGTAAAGGATGCATTGGCAAGCTCAGATTACTTTACAGAATGTCTTAATTGCATTTAGAACGGAAGTTATGATAATTTCTGGTGATTTCAAGTAATAACAATACTCTGTAGGAACAAACGCAAAATTTACTCGTAATAGAAACACTTACATAACTCAGGTCGGGCCGACACTTATGAAAGTTGTAAAGGATGCATTCACCAGTTCAAATTACTTTACAGAATGTCTTAATTGCATTTAGAACGGAAGTTATGATGATTTCTGGTGATTTCAAGTAATAACAATACTCTATAGGAACAAACGCAAATTGACTCGTAATAGAAACACTTACATAGCTCAGATTGGGCCGACACTTATGAAAGTTGTAAAGGATGCATTGGCAAGCTCAGATTACTTTACAGAATGTCTTAATTGCATTTAGAACGGAAGTTATGATAATTTCTGGTGATTTCAAGTAATAACAATACTCTGTAGGAACAAACGCAAAATTTACTCGTAATAGAAACACTTACATAACTCAGGTCGGGCCGACACTTATGAAAGTTTGTAAAGGATGCATTCACCAGTTCAAATTACTTTACAGAATGTCTTAATTGCATTTAGAACGGAAGTTATGATGATTTCTGGTGATTTCAAGTAATAACAATACTCTGTAGGAACAAACGCAAAATTGACTCGTAATAGAAACACTTACATAGCTCAGATTGGGCCGACACTTATGAAAGTTGTAAAGGATGCATTGGCAAGCTCAGATTACTTTACAGAATGTCTTTATTGCATTTAGAACGGAAGTTATGTTGATTTCTGGTGATTTCAAGTAATAACAATACTCTGTAGGAACAAACGCAAAATTGATTCGTAATAGAAACACTTACATAGCTCAAGTCGGGCCGACACTTATGAAAGTTGTAAAGGATGCATTGGCAAGTAATTACTTTACAGAATGTCTTAATTGCATTTAGAACGGAAGTTATGATAATTTCTGGTGATTTCAAGTAATAACAATACTCTGTAGGAACAAACGCAAAATTGACTCGTAATAGAAACACTTACATGGCTCAGATTGGGCCGACACTTATGAAAGTTGTAAAGGATGCATTGGCAAGCTCAGATTACTTTACAGAATGTCTTAATTGCATTTAGAACGGAAGTTATGATAATTTCTGGTGATTTCAAGTAATAACAATACTCTGTAGGAACAAACGCAAAATTTACTCGTAATAGAAACACTTACATAACTCAGGTCGGGCCGACACTTATGAAAGTTGTAAAGGATGCATTGGCAAGCTCAGATTACTTTACAGAATGTCTTAATTGCATTTAGAACGGAAGTTATGATAATTTCTGGTGATTTCAAGTAATAACAATACTCTGTAGGAACAAACGCAAAATTGACTCGTAATAGAAACACTTACATAGCTCAGATTGGGCCGACACTTATGAAAGTTGTAAAGGATGCATTGGCAAGCTCAGATTACTTTACAGAATGTCTTAATTGCATTTAGAACGGAAGTTATGATAATTTCTGGTGATTTCAAGTAATAACAATACTCTGTAGGAACAAACGCAAAATTTACTCGTAATAGAAACACTTACATAGCTCAGATTGGGCCGACACTTATGAAAGTTGTAAAGGATGCATTGGCAAGCTCAGATTACTTTACAGAATGTCTTAATTGCATTTAGAACGGAAGTTATGATAATTTCTGGTGATTTCAAGTAATAACAATACTCTGTAGGAACAAACGCAAAATTGACTCGTAATAGAAACACTTACATAGCTCAGATTGGGCCGACACTTATGAAAGTTGTAAAGGATGCATTGGCAAGCTCAGATTACTTTACAGAATGTCTTAATTGCATTTAGAACGGAAGTTATGATAATTTCTGGTGATTTCAAGTAATAACAATACTCTGTAGGAACAAACGCAAAATTTACTCGTAATAGAAACACTTACATAGCTCAGATTGGGCCGACACTTATGAAAGTTGTAAAGGATGCATTGGCAAGCTCAGATTACTTTACAGAATGTCTTAATTGCATTTAGAACGGAAGTTATGATAATTTCTGGTGATTTCAAGTAATAACAATATTCTGTAGGAACAAACGCAAAATTTACTCGTAATAGAAACACTTACATAACTCAGGTCGGGCCGACACTTATGAAAGTTGTAAAGGATGCATTCACCAGTTCAAATTACTTTACAGAATGTCTTAATTGCATTTAGAACGGAAGTTATGATGATTTCTGGTGATTTCAAGTAATAACAATACTCTGTAGGAACAAACGCAAAATTGACTCGTAATAGAAACACTTACATAGCTCAGATTGGGCCGACACTTATGAAAGTTGTAAAGGATGCATTGGCAAGCTCAGATTACTTTACAGAATGTCTTAATTGCATTTAGAACGGAAGTTATGATAATTTCTGGTGATTTCAAGTAATAACAATATTCTGTAGGAACAAACGCAAAATTTACTCGTAATAGAAACACTTACATAACTCAGGTCGGGCCGACACTTATGAAAGTTGTAAAGGATGTATTCACCAGTTCAAATACTTTACAGAATGTCTTAATTGCATTTAGAACGGAAGTTATGATGATTTCTGGTGATTTCAAGTAATAACAATACTCTGTAGGAACAAACGCAAAATTGACTCGTAATAGAAACACTTACATAGCTCAGATTGGGCCGACACTTATGAAAGTTGTAAAGGATGCATTGGCAAGCTCAGATTACTTTACAGAATGTCTTAATTGCATTTAGAACGGAAGTTATGATAATTTCTGGTGATTTCAAGTAATAACAATACTCTGTAGGAACAAACGCAAAATTTACTCGTAATAGAAACACTTACATAACTCAGGTCGGGCCGACACTTATGAAAGTTGTAAAGGATGCATTCACCAGTTCAAATTACTTTACAGAATGTCTTAATTGCATTTAGAACGGAAGTTATGATGATTTCTGGTGATTTCAAGTAATAACAATACTCTGTAGGAACAAACGCAAAATTGACTCGTAATAGAAACACTTACATAGCTCAGATTGGGCCGACACTTATGAAAGTTGTAAAGGATGCATTGGCAAGCTCAGATTACTTTACAGAATGTCTTTATTGCATTTAGAACGGAAGTTATGATGATTTCTGGTGATTTCAAGTAATAACAATACTCTGTAGGAACAAACGCAAAATTGATTCGTAATAGAAACACTTACATAGCTCAAGTCGGGCCGACACTTATGAAAGTTGTAAAGGATGCATTGGCAAGTAATACTTTACAGAATGTCTTAATTGCATTTAGAACGGAAGTTATGATAATTTCTGGTGATTTCAAGTAATAACAATACTCTGTAGGAACAAACGCAAAATTGACTCGTAATAGAAACACTTACATAGCTCAGATTGGGCCGACACTTATGAAAGTTGTAAAGGATGCAATGGCAAGCTCAGATTACTTTACAGAATGTCTTAATTGCATTTAGAACGAAGTTATGATAATTTCTGGTGATTTCAAGTAATAACAATACTCTGTAGAACAAACGCAAAATTTACTCGTAATAGAAAACACCTTACATAACTCAGGTCGGGCCGACACTTATGAAAGTTGTAAAGGATGCATTGGCAAGCTCAGATTACTTTACAGAATGTCTTTATTGCATTTAGAACGGAAGTTATGATAATTTTCTGGTGGTTTCAAGTAATAACAATACTCTGTAGGAACAAACGCAAAATTGACTCGTAATAGAAACACTTACATAGCTCAGATTGGGCCGACACTTATGAAAGTTGTAAAGGATGCATTGGCAAGCTCAGATTACTTTACAGAATGTCTTTATTGCATTAGAACGGAAGTTATGTTGATTTCTGGTGATTTCAAGTAATAACAATTTCTGTAGGAACTAACGCAAAAATTTACTCGTAATAGAAACACTTACATAACTCAGGTCGGGCCGACACTTATGAAAGTTGTAAAGGATGCAATCACCAGTTCAAATTACTTTACAGAATGTCTTAATTGCCATTTAGAACGGAAGTTATGATGATTTCTGGTGATTTCAAGTAATAACAATACTCTGTAGGAACAAACGCAAAATTGACTCGTAATAGAAACACTTACATAGCTCAGATTGGGCCGACACTTATGAAAGTTGTAAAGGATGCATTGGCAAGCTCAGATTACTTTACAGAATGTCTTAATTGCATTTAGAACGGAAGTTATGATAATTTCTGGTGATTTCAAGTAATAACAATATTCTGTAGGAACAAACGCAAAATTTACTCGTAATAGAAACACTTACATAACTCAGGTCGGGCCGACACTTATGAAAGTTGTAAAGGATGCATTCACCAGTTCAAATTACTTTACAGAATGTCTTAATTGCATTTAGAACGGAAGTTATGATGATTTCTGGTGATTTCAAGTAATAACAATACTCTGTAGGAACAAACGCAAAATTGACTCGTAATAGAAACACTTACATAGCTCAGATTGGGCCGACACTTATGAAAGTTGTAAAGGATGCATTGGCAAGCTCAGATTACTTTACAGAATGTCTTAATTGCATTTAGAACGGAAGTTATGATAATTTCTGGTGATTTCAAGTAATAACAATACTCTGTAGGAACAAACGCAAAATTGACTCGTAATAGAAACACTTACATAGCTCAGATTGGGCCGACACTTATGAAAGTTGTAAAGGATGCATTGGCAAGCTCAGATTACTTTACAGAATGTCTTAATTGCATTTAGAACGGAAGTTATGATAATTTCTGGTGATTTCAAGTAATAACAATACTCTGTAGGAACAAACGCAAAATTTACTCGTAATAGAAACACTTACATAGCTCAGATTGGGCCGACACTTATGAAAGTTGTAAAGGATGCATTGGCAAGCTCAGATTACTTTACAGAATGTCTTAATTGCATTTAGAACGGAAGTTATGATAATTTCTGGTGATTTCAAGTAATAACAATACTCTGTAGGAACAAACGCAAAATTGACTCGTAATAGAAACACTTACATAGCTCAGATTGGGCCGACACTTATGAAAGTTGTAAAGGATGCATTGGCAAGCTCAGATTACTTTACAGAATGTCTTAATTGCATTTAGAACGGAAGTTATGATAATTTCTGGTGATTTCAAGTAATAACAATACTCTGTAGGAACAAACGCAAAATTTACTCGTAATAGAAACACTTACATAGCTCAGATTGGGCCGACACTTATGAAAGTTGTAAAGGATGCATTGGCAAGCTCAGATTACTTTACAGAATGTCTTTATTGCATTTAGAACGGAAGTTATGTTGATTTCTGGTGATTTCAAGTAATAACAATACTCTGTAGGAACAAACGCAAAATTGATTCGTAATAGAAACACTTACATAGCTCAAGTCGGGCCGACACTTATGAAAGTTGTAAAGGATGCATTGGCAAGTAATTACTTTACAGAATGTCTTAATTGCATTTAGAACGGAAGTTATGATAATTTCTGGTGATTTCAAGTAATAACAATACTCTGTAGGAACAAACGCAAAATTGACTCGTAATAGAAACACTTACATAGCTCAGATTGGGCCGACACTTATGAAAGTTGTAAAGGATGCAATGGCAAGCTCAGATTACTTTACAGAATGTCTTAATTGCATTTAGAACGGAAGTTATGATAATTTCTGGTGATTTCAAGTAATAACAATACTCTGTAGGAACAAACGCAAAATTTACTCGTAATAGAAACACTTACATAGCTCAGATTGGGCCGACACTTATGAAAGTTGTAAAGGATGCATTGGCAAGCTCAGATTACTTTACAGAATGTCTTTATTGCATTTAGAACGGAAGTTATGATAATTTCTGGTGGTTTCAAGTAATAACAATACTCTGTAGGAACAAACGCAAAATTGACTCGTAATAGAAACACTTACATAGCTCAGATTGGGCCGACACTTATGAAAGTTGTAAAGGATGCATTGGCAAGCTCAGATTACTTTACAGAATGTCTTTATTGCATTTAGAACGGAAGTTATGTTGATTTCTGGTGATTTCAAGTAATAACAATACTCTGTAGGAACAAACGCAAAATTGATTCGTAATAGAAACACTTACATAGCTCAAGTCGGGCCGACACTTATGAAAGTTGTAAAGGATGCATTGGCAAGTAATTACTTTACAGAATGTCTTAATTGCATTTAGAACGGAAGTTATGATAATTTCTGGTGATTTCAAGTAATAACAATACTCTGTAGGAACAAACGCAAAATTGACTCGTAATAGAAACACTTACATAGCTCAGATTGGGCCGACACTTATGAAAGTTGTAAAGGATGCAATGGCAAGCTCAGATTACTTTACAGAATGTCTTAATTGCATTTAGAACGGAAGTTATGATAATTTCTGGTGATTTCAAGTAATAACAATACTCTGTAGGAACAAACGCAAAATTTACTCGTAATAGAAACACTTACATAACTCAGGTCGGGCCGACACTTATGAAAGTTGTAAAGGATGCATTGGCAAGCTCAGATTACTTTACAGAATGTCTTAATTGCATTTAGAACGGAAGTTATGATGATTTCTGGTGATTTCAAGTAATAACAATACTCTGTAGGAACAAACGCAAAATTGACTCGTAATAGAAACACTTACATAGCTCAGATTGGGCCGACACTTATGAAAGTTGTAAAGGATGCATTGGCAAGCTCAGATTACTTTACAGAATGTCTTAATTGCATTTAGAACGGAAGTTATGATAATTTCTGGTGATTTCAAGTAATAACAATACTCTGTAGGAACAAACGCAAAATTGACTCGTAATAGAAACACTTACATAGCTCAGATTGGGCCGACACTTATGAAAGTTGTAAAGGATGCATTGGCAAGCTCAGATTACTTTACAGAATGTCTTAATTGCATTTAGAACGGAAGTTATGATAATTTCTGGTGATTTCAAGTAATAACAATACTCTGTAGGAACAAACGCAAAATTTACTCGTAATAGAAACACTTACATAGCTCAGATTGGGCCGACACTTATGAAAGTTGTAAAGGATGCATTGGCAAGCTCAGATTACTTTACAGAATGTCTTTATTGCATTTAGAACGGAAGTTATGTTGATTTCTGGTGATTTCAAGTAATAACAATACTCTGTAGGAACAAACGCAAAATTGATTCGTAATAGAAACACTTACATAGCTCAAGTCGGGCCGACACTTATGAAAGTTGTAAAGGATGCATTGGCAAGTAATTACTTTACAGAATGTCTTAATTGCATTTAGAACGGAAGTTATGATGATTTCTGGTGATTTCAAGTAATAACAATACTCTGTAGGAACAAACGCAAAATTTACTCGTAATAGAAACACTTACATAGCTCAGATTGGGCCGACACTTATGAAAGTTGTAAAGGATGCATTGGCAAGCTCAGATTACTTTACAGAATGTCTTAATTGCATTTAGAACGGAAGTTATGATAATTTCTGGTGATTTCAAGTAATAACAATACTCTGTAGGAACAAACGCAAAATTGACTCGTAATAGAAACACTTACATAGCTCAGATTGGGCCGACACTTATGAAAGTTGTAAAGGATGCATTGGCAAGCTCAGATTACTTTACAGAATGTCTTAATTGCATTTAGAACGGAAGTTATGATAATTTCTGGTGATTTCAAGTAATAACAATACTCTGTAGGAACAAACGCAAAATTTACTCGTAATAGAAACACTTACATAACTCAGGTCGGGCCGACACTTATGAAAGTTGTAAAGGATGCATTCACCAGTTCAAATTACTTTACAGAATGTCTTAATTGCATTTAGAACGGAAGTTATGATGATTTCTGGTGATTTCAAGTAATAACAATACTCTGTAGGAACAAACGCAAAATTGACTCGTAATAGAAACACTTACATAGCTCAGATTGGGCCGACACTTATGAAAGTTGTAAAGGATGCATTGGCAAGCTCAGATTACTTTACAGAATGTCTTTATTGCATTTAGAACGGAAGTTATGTTGATTTCTGGTGATTTCAAGTAATAACAATACTCTGTAGGAACAAACGCAAAATTGATTCGTAATAGAAACACTTACATAGCTCAAGTCGGGCCGACACTTATGAAAGTTGTAAAGGATGCATTGGCAAGTAATTACTTTACAGAATGTCTTAATTGCATTTAGAACGGAAGTTATGATAATTTCTGGTGATTTCAAGTAATAACAATACTCTGTAGGAACAAACGCAAAATTGACTCGTAATAGAAACACTTACATAGCTCAGATTGGGCCGACACTTATGAAAGTTGTAAAGGATGCAATGGCAAGCTCAGATTACTTTACAGAATGTCTTAATTGCATTTAGAACGGAAGTTATGATAATTTCTGGTGATTTCAAGTAATAACAATACTCTGTAGGAACAAACGCAAAATTTACTCGTAATAGAAACACTTACATAACTCAGGTCGGGCCGACACTTATGAAAGTTGTAAAGGATGCATTGGCAAGCTCAGATTACTTTACAGAATGTCTTTATTGCATTTAGAACGGAAGTTATGATAATTTCTGGTGGTTTCAAGTAATAACAATACTCTGTAGGAACAAACGCAAAATTGACTCGTAATAGAAACACTTACATAGCTCAGATTGGGCCGACACTTATGAAAGTTGTAAAGGATGCATTGGCAAGCTCAGATTACTTTACAGAATGTCTTTATTGCATTTAGAACGGAAGTTATGTTGATTTCTGGTGATTTCAAGTAATAACAATACTCTGTAGGAACAAACGCAAAATTGATTCGTAATAGAAACACTTACATAGCTCAAGTCGGGCCGACACTTATGAAAGTTGTAAAGGATGCATTGGCAAGTAATTACTTTACAGAATGTCTTAATTGCATTTAGAACGGAAGTTATGATAATTTCTGGTGATTTCAAGTAATAACAATACTCTGTAGGAACAAACGCAAAATTGACTCGTAATAGAAACACTTACATAGCTCAGATTGGGCCGACACTTATGAAAGTTGTAAAGGATGCAATGGCAAGCTCAGATTACTTTACAGAATGTCTTAATTGCATTTAGAACGGAAGTTATGATAATTTCTGGTGATTTCAAGTAATAACAATACTCTGTAGGAACAAACGCAAAATTTACTCGTAATAGAAACACTTACATAACTCAGGTCGGGCCGACACTTATGAAAGTTGTAAAGGATGCATTGGCAAGCTCAGATTACTTTACAGAATGTCTTAATTGCATTTAGAACGGAAGTTATGATAATTTCTGGTGATTTCAAGTAATAACAATACTCTGTAGGAACAAACGCAAAATTTACTCGTAATAGAAACACTTACATAACTCAGGTCGGGCCGACACTTATGAAAGTTGTAAAGGATGCATTGGCAAGCTCAGATTACTTTACAGAATGTCTTAATTGCATTTAGAACGAAAGTTATGATGATTTCTGGTGATTTCAAGTAATAACAATACTCTGTAGGAACAAACGCAAAATTGACTCGTAATAGAAACACTTACATAGCTCAGATTGGGCCGACACTTATGAAAGTTGTAAAGGATGCATTGGCAAGCTCAGATTACTTTACAGAATGTCTTTATTGCATTTAGAACGGAAGTTATGTTGATTTCTGGTGATTTCAAGTAATAACAATACTCTGTAGGAACAAACGCAAAATTGATTCGTAATAGAAACACTTACATAGCTCAGATCGGGCCGACACTTATGAAAGTTGTAAAGGATGCATTGGCAAGCTCAAATTACATTACAGAATGTCTTAATTGCATTTAGAACGGAAGTTATGATAATTTCTGGTGATTTCAAGTAATAACAATACTCTGTAGGAACAAACGCAAAATTTACTCGTAATAGAAACACTTACATAACTCAGGTCGGGCCGACACTTATGAAAGTTGTAAAGGATGCATTCACCAGTTCAAATTACTTTACAGAATGTCTTAATTGCATTTAGAACGGAAGTTATGATGATTTCTGGTGATTTCAAGTAATAACAATACTCTGTAGGAACAAACGCAAAATTGACTCGTAATAGAAACACTTACATAGCTCAGATTGGGCCGACACTTATGAAAGTTGTAAAGGATGCATTGGCAAGCTCAGATTACTTTACAGAATGTCTTTATTGCATTTAGAACGGAAGTTATGTTGATTTCTGGTGATTTCAAGTAATAACAATACTCTGTAGGAACAAACGCAAAATTGATTCGTAATAGAAACACTTACATAGCTCAAGTCGGGCCGACACTTATGAAAGTTGTAAAAGATGCATTGGCAAGTAATTACTTTACAGAATGTCTTAATTGCATTTAGAACGGAAGTTATGATAATTTCTGGTGATTTCAAGTAATAACAATACTCTGTAGGAACAAACGCAAAATTGACTCGTAATAGAAACACTTACATAGCTCAGATTGGGCCGACACTTATGAAAGTTGTAAAGGATGCAATGGCAAGCTCAGATTACTTTACAGAATGTCTTAATTGCATTTAGAACGGAAGTTATGATAATTTCTGGTGATTTCAAGTAATAACAATACTCTGTAGGAACAAACGCAAAATTTACTCGTAATAGAAACACTTACATAACTCAGGTCGAGCCGACACTTATGAAAGTTGTAAAGGATGCATTGGCAAGCTCAGATTACTTTACAGAATGTCTTTATTGCATTTAGAACGGAAGTTATGATAATTTCTGGTGGTTTCAAGTAATAACAATACTCTGTAGGAACAAACGCAAAATTGACTCGTAATAGAAACTCTTACATAGCTCAGATTGGGCCGACACTTATGAAAGGTGTAAAGGATGCATTGGCAAGCTCAGATTACTTTACAGAATGTCTTTATTGCATTTAGAACGGAAGTTATGTTGATTTCTGGTGATTTCAAGTAATAACAATACTCTGTAGGAACAAACGCAAAATTGATTCGTAATAGAAACACTTACATAGCTCAGGTCGGGCCGACACTTATGAAAGTTGTAAAGGATGCATTGGCAAGTTCAAATTACATTACAGAATGTCTTAATTGCATTTAGAACGGAAGTTATGATAATTTCTGGTGATTTCAAGTAATAACAATATTCTGTAGGAACAAACGCAAAATTTACTCGTAATAGAAACACTTACATAACTCAGGTCGGGCCGACACTTATGAAAGTTGTAAAGGATGCATTCACCAGTTCAAATTACTTTACAGAATGTCTTAATTGCATTTAGAACGGAAGTTATGATAATTTCTGGTGATTTCAAGTAATAACAATACTCTGTAGGAACAAACGCAAAATTTACTCGTAATAGAAACACTTACATAGCTCAGATTGGGCCGACACTTATGAAAGTTGTAAAGGATGCATTGGCAAGCTCAGATTACTTTACAGAATGTCTTAATTGCATTTAGAACGGAAGTTATGATAATTTCTGGTGATTTCAAGTAATAACAATACTCTGTAGGAACAAACGCAAAATTTACTCGTAATAGAAACACTTACATAGCTCAGATTGGGCCGACACTTATGAAAGTTGTAAAGGATGCATTGGCAAGCTCAGATTACTTTACAGAATGTCTTAATTGCATTTAGAACGGAAGTTATGATAATTTCTGGTGATTTCAAGTAATAACAATATTCTGTAGGAACAAACGCAAAATTTACTCGTAATAGAAACACTTACATAACTCAGGTCGGGCCGACACTTATGAAAGTTGTAAAGGATGCATTCACCAGTTCAAATTACTTTACAGAATGTCTTAATTGCATTTAGAACGGAAGTTATGATAATTTCTGGTGATTTCAAGTAATAACAATACTCTGTAGGAACAAACGCAAAATTTACTCGTAATAGAAACACTTACATAGCTCAGATTGGGCCGACACTTATGAAAGTTGTAAAGGATGCATTGGCAAGCTCAGATTACTTTACAGAATGTCTTAATTGCATTTAGAACGGAAGTTATGATAATTTCTGGTGATTTCAAGTAATAACAATACTCTGTAGGAACAAACGCAAAATTGACTCGTAATAGAAACACTTACATAGCTCAGATTGGGCCGACACTTATGAAAGTTGTAAAGGATGCATTGGCAAGCTCAGATTACTTTACAGAATGTCTTAATTGCATTTAGAACGGAAGTTATGATAATTTCTGGTGATTTCAAGTAATAACAATACTCTGTAGGAACAAACGCAAAATTTACTCGTAATAGAAACACTTACATAGCTCAGATTGGGCCGACACTTATGAAAGTTGTAAAGGATGCATTGGCAAGCTCAGATTACTTTACAGAATGTCTTAATTGCATTTAGAACGGAAGTTATGATAATTTCTGGTGATTTCAAGTAATAACAATATTCTGTAGGAACAAACGCAAAATTTACTCGTAATAGAAACACTTACATAACTCAGGTCGGGCCGACACTTATGAAAGTTGTAAAGGATGCATTCACCAGTTCAAATTACTTTACAGAATGTCTTAATTGCATTTAGAACGGAAGTTATGATGATTTCTGGTGATTTCAAGTAATAACAATACTCTGTAGGAACAAACGCAAAATTGACTCGTAATAGAAACACTTACATAGCTCAGATTGGGCCGACACTTATGAAAGTTGTAAAGGATGCATTGGCAAGCTCAGATTACTTTACAGAATGTCTTAATTGCATTTAGAACGGAAGTTATGATAATTTCTGGTGATTTCAAGTAATAACAATACTCTGTAGGAACAAACGCAAAATTTACTCGTAATAGAAACACTTACATAGCTCAGATTGGGCCGACACTTATGAAAGTTGTAAAGGATGCATTGGCAAGCTCAGATTACTTTACAGAATGTCTTAATTGCATTTAGAACGGAAGTTATGATAATTTCTGGTGATTTCAAGTAATAACAATACTCTGTAGGAACAAACGCAAAATTGACTCGTAATAGAAACACTTACATAGCTCAGATTGAGCCGACACTTATGAAAGTTGTAAAGGATGCATTGGCAAGCTCAGATTACTTTACAGAATGTCTTAATTGCATTTAGAACGGAAGTTATGATAATTTCTGGTGATTTCAAGTAATAACAATACTCTGTAGGAACAAACGCAAAATTTACTCGTAATAGAAACACTTACATAGCTCAGATTGGGCCGACACTTATGAAAGTTGTAAAGGATGCATTGGCAAGCTCAGATTACTTTACAGAATGTCTTAATTGCATTTAGAACGGAAGTTATGATAATTTCTGGTGATTTCAAGTAATAACAATACTCTGTAGGAACAAACGCAAAATTGACTCGTAATAGAAACACTTACATAGCTCAGATTGGGCCGACACTTCTGAAAGTTGTAAAGGATGCATTGGCAAGCTCAGATTACTTTACAGAATGTCTTTATTGCATTTAGAACGGAAGTTATGATGATTTCTGGTGATTTCAAGTAATAACAATACTCTGTAGGAACAAACGCAAAATTGACTCGTAATAGAAACACTTACATAGCTCAGATTGGGCCGACACTTATGAAACATGTAAAAGATGCATTGGCAAGCTCAGATTACTTTACAGAATGTCTTTATTGCATTTAGAACGGAAGTTATGTTGATTTCTGGTGATTTCAAGTAATAACAATACTCTGTAGGAACAAACGCAAAATTGACTCGTAATAGAAACACTTACATAGCTCAGATTGGGCCGACACTTATGAAAGTTGTAAAGGATGCATTGACCAGTTCAAATTACTTTACAGAATGTCTTAATTGCATTTAGAACGGAAGTTATGATGATTTCTGGTGATTTCAAGTAATAACAATACTCTGTAGGAACAAACGCAAAATTGACTCGTAATAGAAACACTTACATAGCTCAGATTGGGCCGACACTTATGAAAGGTGTAAAGGATGCATTGGCAAGCTCAGATTACTTTACAGAATGTCTTTATTGCATTTAGAACGGAAGTTATGTTGATTTCTGGTGATTTCAAGTAATAACAATACTCTGTAGGAACAAACGCAAAATTGATTCGTAATAGAAACACTTACATAGCTCAGGTCGGGCCGACACTTATGAAAGTTGTAAAGGATGCATTGGCAAGTTCAAATTACATTACAGAATGTCTTAATTGCATTTAGAACGGAAGTTATGATAATTTCTGGTGATTTCAAGTAATAACAATACTCTGTAGGAACAAACGCAAAATTTACTCGTAATAGAAACACTTACATAACTCAGGTCGGGCCGACACTTATGAAAGTTGTAAAGGATGCATTCACCAGTTCAAATTACTTTACAGAATGTCTTAATTGCATTTAGAACGGAAGTTATGATGATTTCTGGTGATTTCAAGTAATAACAATACTCTGTAGGAACAAACGCAAAATTTACTCGTAATAGAAACACTTACATAACTCAGGTCGGGCCGACACTTATGAAAGTTGTAAAGGATGCATTGGCAAGCTCAGATTACTTTACAGAATGTCTTAATTGCATTTAGAACGGAAGTTATGTTGATTTCTGGTGATTTCAAGTAATAAAAATACTCTGTAGGAATAAACGCAAAATTGACTCGTAATAGAAACACTTACATAACTCAGGTCGGGCCGACATTTATGAAAAATGTAAAGGATGCATTGACCAGTTCAAATTACTTTACAGAATGTCTTAATTGCATTTAGAACGGAAGTTATGATGATTTCTGGTGATTTCAAGTAATAACAATACTCTGTAGGAACAAACGCAAAATTGACTCGTAATAGAAACACTTACATAACTCAGATTGGGCCGACACTAATGAAAGTTGTAAAGGATGCATTGGCAAGCTCAGATTACTTTACAGAATGTCTTTATTGCATTTAGAACGGAAGTTATGATGATTTCTGGTGATTTCAAGTAATAACAATACTCTGTAGGAACAAACGCAAAATTGACTCGTAATAGAAACACTTACATAGCTCAGATTGGGCCGACACTTATGAAAGTTGTAAAGGATGCATTGACAAGTTCAAATTACTTTACAGAATGTCTTAATTGCATTTAGAACGGAAGTTATGATAATTTCTGGTGATTTCAAGTAATAACAATACTCTGTAGGAACTAACGCAAAATTTACTCGTAATAGAAACACTTACATAGCTCAGATTGGGCCGACACTAATGAAAGTTGTAAAGGATGCATTGACAAGCTCAGATTACTTTACAGAATGTCTTTATTGCATTTAGAACGGAAGTTATGATGATTTCTGGTGATTTCAAGTAATAACAATACTCTGTAGGAACAAACGCAAAATTGACTCGTAATAGAAACACTTACATAACTCAGATTGGGCCGACACTAATGAAAGTTGTAAAGGATGCATTGGCAAGCTCAGATTACTTTACAGAATGTCTTAATTGCATTTAGAACGGAAGTTATGATAATTTCTGGTGATTTCAAGTAATAACAATACTCTGTAGGAACAAACGCAAAATTTACTCGTAATAGAAACACTTACATAGCTCAGATTGGGCCGACACTTATGAAAGTTGTAAAGGATGCATTGACAAGTTCAAATTACTTTACAGAATGTCTTAATTGCATTTAGAACGGAAGTTATGATAATTTCTGGTGATTTCAAGTAATAACAATACTCTGTAGGAACTAACGCAAAATTTACTCGTAATAGAAACACTTACATAACTCAGGTCGGGCCGACACTTATGAAAGTTGTAAAGGATGCATTCACCAGTTCAAATTACTTTACAGAATGTCTTAATTGCATTTAGAACGGAAGTTATGATAATTTCTGGTGATTTCAAGTAATAACAATACTCTGTAGGAACAAACGCAAAATTGACTCGTAATAGAAACACTTACATAGCTCAGATTGGGCCGACACTTATGAAAGTTGTAAAGGATGCATTGACAAGTTCAAATTACTTTACAGAATGTCTTAATTGCATTTAGAACGGAAGTTATGATAATTTCTGGTGATTTCAAGTAATAACAATACTCTGTAGGAACAAACGCAAAATTGACTCGTAATAGAAACACTTACATAGCTCAGATTGGGCCGACACTAATGAAAGTTGTAAAGGATGCATTGGCAAGCTCAGATTACTTTACAGAATGTCTTTATTGCATTTAGAACGGAAGTTATGATGATTTCTGGTGATTTCAAGTAATAACAATACTCTGTAGGAACAAACGCAAAATTGACTCGTAATAGAAACACTTACATAACTCAGATTGGGCCGACACTAATGAAAGTTGTAAAGGATGCATTGGCAAGCTCAGATTACTTTACAGAATGTCTTAATTGCATTTAGAACGGAAGTTATGATGATTTCTGGTGATTTCAAGTAATAACAATACTCTGTAGGAACAAACGCAAAATTTACTCGTAATAGAAACACTTACATAGCTCAGATTGGGCCGACACTTATGAAAGTTGTAAAGGATGCATTGACAAGTTCAAATTACTTTACAGAATGTCTTAATTGCATTTAGAACGGAAGTTATGATAATTTCTGGTGATTTCAAGTAATAACAATACTCTGTAGGAACTAACGCAAAATTTACTCGTAATAGAAACACTAACATAACTCAGGTCGGGCCGACACTTATGAAAGTTGTAAAGGATGCATTCACCAGTTCAAATTACTTTACAGAATGTCTTAATTGCATTTAGAACGGAAGTTATGATAATTTCTGGTGATTTCAAGTAATAACAATACTCTGTAGGAACAAACGCAAAATTGACTCGTAATAGAAAAACTTACATAGCTCAGATTAGGCCGACACTTATGAAAGTTGTAAAGGATGCATTGACAAGTTCAAATTACTTTACAGAATGTCTTCATTGCATTTAGAACGGAAGTTATGATAATTTCTGGTGGTTTCAAGTAATAACAATACTCTGTAGGAACAAACGCAAAATTGACTCGTAATAGAAACACTTACATAACTCAGGTCGGGCCGACTCTTATGAAAAATGTAAAGGATGCATTCACCAGTTCAAATTACTTTACAGAATGTCTTAATTGCATTTAGAACGGAAGTTATGATGATTTCTGGTGATTTCAAGTAATAACAATACTCTGTAGGAACAAACGCAAAATTTACTCGTAATAGAAACACTTACATAACTCAGATTGGGCCGACACTTATGAAAGTTGTAAAGGATGCATTGACCAGTTCAAATTACTTTACAGAATGTCTTAATTGCATTTAGAACGGAAGTTATGATAATTTCTGGTGATTTCAAGTAATAACAATACTCTGTAGGAACAAACGCAAAATTGACTCGTAATAGAAACACTTACATAGCTCAGATTGGGCCGACACTTATGAAAGTTGTAAAGGATGCATTGACCAGTTCAAATTACTTTACAGAATGTCTTAATTGCATTTAGAACGGAAGTTATGATAATTTCTGGTGATTTCAAGTAATAACAATACTCTGTAGGAACAAACGCAAAATTGACTCGTAATAGAAACACTTACATAGCTCAGGTCGGGCCGACTCTTATGAAAAATGTAAAGGATGCATTGACAAGTTCAAATTACTTTACAGAATGTCTTAATTGCATTTAGAACGGAAGTTATGATAATTTCTGGTGGTTTCAAGTAATAACAATACTCTGTAGGAACAAACGCAAAATTGACTCGTAATAGAAACACTTACATAACTCAGGTCGGGCCGACTCTTATGAAAAATGTAAAGGATGCATTCACCAGTTCAAATTACTTTACAGAATGTCTTAATTGCATTTAGAACGGAAGTTATGATGATTTCTGGTGATTTCAAGTAATAACAATACTCTGTAGGAACAAACGCAAAATTTACTCGTAATAGAAACACTTACATAACTCAGATTGGGCCGACACTTATGAAAGTTGTAAAGGATGCATTGACCAGTTCAAATTACTTTACAGAATGTCTTAATTGCATTTAGAACGGAAGTTATGATAATTTCTGGTGATTTCAAGTAATAACAATACTCTGTAGGAACAAACGCAAAATTGACTCGTAATAGAAACACTTACATAACTCAGATTGGGCCGACACTAATGAAAGTTGTAAAGGATGCATTGACAAGTTCAAACTACTTTACAGAATGTCTTTATTGCATTTAGAACGGAAGTTATGATGATTTCTGGTGATTTCAAGTAATAACAATACTCTGTAGGAACAAACGCAAAATTGATTCGTAATAGAAACACTTACATAGCTCAGGTCGGGCCGACACTTATGAAAGTTGTAAAGGATGCATTGGCAAGTTCAAATTACATTACAGAATGTCTTAATTGCATTTAGAACGGAAGTTATGATAATTTCTGGTGATTTCAAGTAATAACAATACTCTGTAGGAATAAACGCAAAATTGACTCGTAATAGAAACACTTACATAGCTCAGGTCGGGCCGACACTTATGAAAGTTGTAAAGGATGCATTGGCAAGTTCAAATTACATTACAGAATGTCTTAATTGCATTTAGAACGGAAGTTATGATAATTTCTGGTGATTTCAAGTAATAACAATACTCTGTAGGAATAAACGCAAAATTGACTCGTAATAGAAACACTTACATAGCTCAAGTCGGGCCGACACTTATGAAAGTTGTAAAGGATGCATTGGCAAGCTCAGATTACTTTACAGAATGTCTTTATTGCATTTAGAACGGAAGTTATGTTGATTTCTGGTGATTTCAAGTAATAAAAATACTCTGTAGGAATAAACGCAAAATTTACTCGTAATAGAAACACTTACATAGCTCAGGTCGGGCCGACTCTTATGAAAAATGTAAAGGATGCATTGACAAGTTCAAATTACTTTACAGAATGTCTTAATTGCATTTAGAACGGAAGTTATGATAATTTCTGGTGGTTTCAAGTAATAACAATACTCTGTAGGAACAAACGCAAAATTGACTCGTAATAGAAACACTTACATAGCTCAGGTCGGGCCGACTCTTATGAAAAATGTAAAGGATGCATTGACAAGTTCAAATTACTTTACAGAATGTCTTAATTGCATTTAGAACGGAAGTTATGATAATTTCTGGTGGTTTCAAGTAATAACAATACTCTGTAGGAACAAACGCAAAATTGACTCGTAATAGAAACACTTACATAACTCAGGTCGGGCCGACTCTTATGAAAAATGTAAAGGATGCATTGACAAGTTCAAATTACTTTACAGAATGTCTTAATTGCATTTAGAACGGAAGTTATGATGATTTCTGGTGATTTCAAGTAATAACAATACTCTGTAGGAACAAACGCAAAATTGATTCGTAATAGAAACACTTACATAGCTCAGGTCGGGCCGACACTTATGAAAGTTGTAAAGGATGCATTGGCAAGTTCAAATTACATTACAGAATGTCTTAATTGCATTTAGAACGGAAGTTATGATGATTTCTGGTGATTTCAAGTAATAACAATACTCTGTAGGAACAAACGCAAAATTGATTCGTAATAGAAACACTTACATAGCTCAGGTCGGGCCGACACTTATGAAAGTTGTAAAGGATGCATTGGCAAGTTCAAATTACATTACAGAATGTCTTAATTGCATTTAGAACGGAAGTTATGATAATTTCTGGTGATTTCAAGTAATAACAATACTCTGTAGGAATAAACGCAAAATTGACTCGTAATAGAAACACTTACATAGCTCAAGTCGGGCCGACACTTATGAAAGTTGTAAAGGATGCATTGGCAAGTAATTACTTTACAGAATGTCTTAATTGCATTTAGAACGGAAGTTATGATGATTTCTGGTGATTTCAAGTAATAACAATACTCTGTAGGAACAAACGCAAAATTTACTCGTAATAGAAACACTTACATAACTCAGATTGGGCGGACACTTATGAAAGTTGTAAAGGATGCATTGACCAGTTCAAATTACTTTACAGAATGTCTTAATTGCATTTAGAACGGAAGTTATGATAATTTCTGGTGATTTCAAGTAATAACAATACTCTGTAGGAACAAACGCAAAATTGACTCGTAATAGAAACACTTACATAACTCAGATTGGGCCGACACTAATGAAAGTTGTAAAGGATGCATTGACAAGTTCAAACTACTTTACAGAATGTCTTTATTGCATTTAGAACGGAAGTTATTATGATTTCTGGTGATTTCAAGTAATAACAATACTCTGTAGGAATAAACGCAAAATTGACTCGTAATAGAAACACTTACATAACTCAGATTGGGCCGACACTTATGAAAGTTGTAAAGGATGCATTGATAAGTTCAAACTACTTTACAGAATGTCTTTATTGCATTTAGAATGGAAGTTGTGTTGATTTCTGGTGATTTCAAGTAATAACAATACTCTGTAGGAATAAAGGCAAAATTGACTCAAAATTGACAATCGCAGTTAAAGTAAGGCTAAGAAGGCTGTACTCGTTAGAGCAGTTGGACAAATTTGTAGATCGAAAAGGTTTAAATGGTGGAAGGCCGAAGTTCTGAAATTACACAACCTTCGTAATTTGTTAGACTAGATTAAATCTGGACATTATGAGAATCCATCTTACGATGAATTCCCTAATTTAGCACTCTTGTTATTCGAAAGAGAAACATTGTAGAACAGTACTTTTGGCCATATTTTTCATTCGTCATGAACAAGTTAAGTTTGATGAATTGAAAGTGGCAGCGATTTGCCTTACCTTCAAGAAGGAAGAACGCTTGAAATGTGAACTATCGCACTATCGATGTGAGTGGCTCAAGCTGAAGTAAAAATGTTCACGGCGTCTCTATTTATTTATTGCAGAACGTACTTTTTGTCCTAAGTTTCCTAGTTTTCCGCACGAAGCAACAGTATAGATTTGTAGGCCTAGGGCATCGTATCGTAATTTGATTGTGCTTGAGGCATGCAGGAAACTCAGGTTGAATTTGTAATGTATTAGTGGACCCTAATGCTTAATAGCCAAACAATCATCAATTTGGTTTATTCCGAATTCAACAACAATTTAACTTGGTATTAAATATTAAAATTAATACGGGCAATGCTAGTGCATTATCAGTGTCATACGGCCAACTTATAACAAACGCGATTCCTTATTTTAATGTACAATAATACTAATGTATGTACTTGTATTATAAAATACATGTACAATCATAAACCAATATAATATTCTACAATTATCTACCAATTATCGACATTCTCGACATATTCTACGCCAATTGTCTACATTGTCGACGCCAAAAGCAATTGTCACCGCATTATCGACGCCATGGCGTCGAAAATTCCAAAAGACGCGTAGACGCACAACACTGGTGGTAAGTGGTAAGTGGTAAGTGGTAAGTGGTAAGTGGTAAGTGGTAAGTGGTAAGTGGTAAGTGGTAAGTGGTAAGTGGTAAGTGGTAAGTGGTAAGTGGTAAGTGGTAAGTGGTAAGTGGTAAGTGGTAAGTGGTAAGTGGTAAGTGGTAAGTGGTAAGTGGTAAGTGGTAAGTGGTAAGTGGTAAGTGGTAAGTGGTAAGTGGTAAGTGGTAAGTGGTAAGTGGTAAGTGGTAAGTGGTAAGTGGTAAGTGGTAAGTGGTAAGTGATAAGTGGTAAGTGGTAAGTGGTAAGTGGTAAGTGGTAAGTGGTAAGTGGTAAGTGGTAAGTGGTAAGTGGTAAGTGGTAAGTGGTAAGTGGTAAGTGGTAAGTGGTAAGTGGTAAGTGGTAAGTGGTAAGTGGTAAGTGGTAAGTGGTAAGTGGTAAGTGGTCAGTGGTAAGTGGTAAGTGGTAAGTGGTAAGTTGTAAGTGGTAAGTGGTAAGTGGTAAGTGGTAAGTGGTTAGTGGTAAGTGGTAAGTGGTAAGTGGTAAGTGGTAAGTGGTAAGTGGTAAGTGGTAAGTGGTAAGTGGTAAGTGGTAAGTGGTAAGTGGTAAGTGGTAAGTGGTAAGTGGTAAGTGGTAAGTGGTAAGTGGTAAGTGGTAAGTGATAAGTGATAAGTGGTAAGTGGTAAGTGGTAAGTGGTAAGTGGTAGGTTGTAAGTGGTAAGTGGTAAGTGGTAAGTGGTAAGTGGTAAGTGGTAAGTGGTAAAAGGTAAGTGGTAAGTGGTAAGTGGTAACTGGTAAGTGGTAAGTGGTAAGTGGTAAGTGGTAAGTGGTAAGTGGTAAGTGGTAAGTGGTAAGTGGTAAGTGGTAAGTGGTAAGTGGTAAGTGGTAAGTGGTAAGTGGTAAGTGGTAAGTGGTAAGTGGTAAGTGGTAAGTAGTAAGTGGTAAGTGGTAAAAGGTAAGTGGTAAGTGGTAAGTGGTAAGTGGTAAGTGGTAAGTGGTAAGTGGTAAGTGGTAAATGGTAAGTGGTAAGTGGTACCACTTACCACTTACCACTTACCACTTACCACTTACCACTTACCACTTACCACTTACCACTTACCACTTACCACTTACCACTTACCACTTACCACTTACCACTTACCACTTACCACTTACCACTTACCACATACCACTTACCACTTATTACTTACCACTTACCACTTACCACTTACCACTTACCACTTACCACTTACCACTTACCACTTACCACTTACCACTTACCACTTACCACTTACCACTTACCACTTACCACTTACCACTTACCACTTACCACTTACCACTTACCACTTACCACTTACCACTTACCACTTACCACTTACCACTTACCACTTACCACTTACCACTTACCACTTACCACTTACCACTTACCACTTACCACTTACCACTTACCACTTACCACTTACCACTTACCACTTACCACTTACCACTTACCACTTACCACTTACCACTTACCACTTACCACTTACTACTTACCACTTACCACTTACCACTTACCACTTACCACTTACCACTTACCACTTACCACTTACCACTTACCACTTACCACTTACCACTTACCACTTACCACTTACCACTTACCACATACAACTTACAACTTAAGTGGTTAGTGGTAAGTGATAAGTGGTAAGTGGTAAGTGGTAAGTGGTAAATGGTAAGTGGTAAGTGGTAAGTGGTAAGTGGTAAGTGGTAAGTGGTAAGTGGTAAGTGGTAAGTGGTAAGTGGTAAGTGGTAAGTGGTAGGTGGTAAGTGGTAAGTGGTAAGTGGTAAGTGGTAAGTGGTAAGTGGTAAGTGGTAAGTGGTAAGTGGTAAGTGGTAAGTGGTAAGTGGTAAGTGGTAAGTGGTAAGTGGTAAGTGGTAAGTGGTAAGTGGTAAGTGGTAAGTGGTAAGTGGTAAGTGGTAAGTGGTAAGTGGTAAGTGGTAAGTGGTAAGTGGTAAGTGGTAAGTGGTAAGTGGTAAGTGGTAAGTGGTAAGTGGTAAGTGGTAAGTGGTAAGTGGTAAGTGGTAAGTGGTAAGTGGTAAGTGGTAAGTGGTAAGTGGTAAGTGGTAAGTGGTAAGTGGTAAGTGGTGTTCACAGCAGTACCTAGAAATGGAAAGAAAACCCACAAAGAATCAGTAGAACACATAAAATACAACATAATACTTATCTGAGTCTGGTGCAACCGCAAACTTGTCTCGTACAATCCAAACACCGTCTTCATCTTGTATCTAATATTCGGAATTGACCTGTAAGATAAAAAGTAATTTAGATATTTTTATATTAAATTTATATTGTATAATTAGTAACAAATTAGACATAAACTTACCTTTACGAATTAAAATTTTCTTACAACTTGTTTGTTTACATTAAAAAATTTTTGACAGATGCTTTTTGCTTGAACTTGAAAATACATGATGTACTAGATTAAGCAAAAATCAAGAGAAGAAAAATGTACTATTAATTATAGCAAATTAAGTTTAAGTATTCAACTCTAGATGTCACTATTGTTAAGACAAAAAATTTTATAACCAAAATTGTAAAAAATAAAAATTCTTCTGAAAAACACCGTGAACGAGTGCGCACGTAAAAATTGATAAAATAAAGTAAATTAACATAAATCTGTGATAAAAATATTGGAAAACACCCTCATTTTGTTTACATCTATATCCTGGACGCGGCATTGCTATTTGGAAAATACGCAACGGGTTCAGTGGCATCAAATGGTCCTTCAAGCCGGATCGGCAAAACAGTGAGTAAAAAATCTGAGCAATTATTTGAAACAGTGAAAGTGAGTCTCAAATAACAATCGTGTCGAGTTGCATTTCGGGATACGCATATAAATATCGTATTAAACTAGAGACATATAGTGAAGTTAAGTGTGGAAAATTCCAATATTTTAAGCAAAATGGCTGAAACACGTGCGCTAAAGCGTATTGTAAAAAATTTAAAAGCCGTCAAAGACAAGGTCAACAAGCTCGGCCAAAATATAAAAATTACCGAAGTAAAAACCGGTCTAGCAATGATTAGTGATGAGTGGAGAGATTTTCAAAGCATCGAAGCGAAGATGGGTGGCGAATTTGGTGATGGTTCGCTGGATATCGTAAATAAAATCTAAAGGCTGTATTTCGACATGAAGGCGACACTGTACGAGTATGAGAAATCACATGAAGTCGAAAACACGCGTCAAAGTGAAATTAATATGGGAGATCTAATGGCGAACCAGTCACAATTTATCAGCGAATTATCAACCTTGAATAAGCGCGATGGTGAGGTGAAGCTACCACGGGTGAATATTCCAGTGTTTACGGGAGATTATGCCGAGTTTCCGTCGTTCAAAGACTTGTTCGAAGCATCCATACATACAAACGAAACCATTTCGCCGGTACACAAGTTACAATATTTGAAGGGTGTATTAAAAGGCGACGCGTTTGGGCTGATAAAACATTTAACGGTAACTGCGGCAAACTACGAGCAGGCATGGCAAAAAATAAAAGAAAGATATGATAAACCAAGGCACGTGATTTGCAGTTTGCTGAAACAATTTATAGAGCAGCCATCAATAAAGCACAGTTTTGCCAAGGCATTTCGTCAGCTAGTCGATACGTCTGACGAAGTTATAAGGGGGTTGCGTGTGCTTGGGGAACAAGCGGAAAGAAGAGATCCTTGGTTAGTATACATACTAGCGCATAAGTTAGACGATGAGTCAAGAGAAGCCTGGGCACATGAATCCGTCGCAGAAAGTTATCCTTCTTTAGAAAGCTTTTTTCGATTTTTAACTAAGAGAAGCGATGCCTTGGAGTGCCTCAGCTCCACCCAACGATCTAGACAAGCTGTACCAAAACGAGTCGGAGTGATGGTTTCTGAAACTACAACAATAATACCGTGCATATTGTGTTCAGGGGATCACTATATAAGTAAATGCAGCCGATATTTAGATTTGCCCATCGATAAGAGGAAGGAATTGGTCGCTGAGAAGAGACTATGTTTCAACTGTTTGTCATCGAAACACCAAGCTGTCGTATGCAGATCAAAATTCTTGTGCCGCATCTGTAGACGTAAACATCACTTCACATTGCATCTCGAACAAACAAAAGGGACGATGAGCGATAACGAGGACAAGTCAAAGTTAAATGCTACTGGGACTTCGGAAACGAGTGTTCATGTTGCCGTGAACTATGAAAATGGTATACAATCATTTCAAGCTATCCTACCTACGGTGATTGTATTGGTTAAGGACATATCGGGGCAGCCGCAGAGGTGTAGAGCGCTATTGGATTCGGGATCGCAATCCTCATTTATAACGGAAGCCTGCGCACAAAGATTACGATTGAAACGAGAAAGAGCGAATACGAAAATCACGGGCTTAACTTCCGGGAACATGATGTCGAAAAGCAGAGCTACGGTCGTGATGCAATCCTTATACAATTCCACAATAAAGGTCGTGGTAGAAGTTCTAATAATAAACCATTTACCAACATGCGTTCCGAAAACGACGATTTGCTTAGACCGAGATACAATACTAAATGACTTGGAACTAGCTGATCCACGTTTCAACATACCGGGTTCTATTGATATACTGATCGGAGCGGACAAGTTTTTTGAGATTTTAAAAGGTGAGCAACAGCGAAGAGGCTCAGTGATATTAAGCAAAACCATGTTTGGGTGGATAATCTCAGGTAAACCGCGAACCGCCAATCCAGAGACGACCGAAGCATTTGTAATTCAAACCGAAGGCACATCGACAATAGATCAAACCCCACGGAGATTTTGGGAAATAGAAGAGTTGCCTGCTAGTGATAAAATGAGTCAAGGAGATAAAGAATGCGAACAGTTTTTTGACAAGACGCACGAGAGAAGAGGCGATAACCAATATGTAGACGACCTTTTGACGAGCAGCAGTGATATAAAGCAAGCCATCGACGTGAAGGAAAGGCTAACGTCAACATTGATGAGAGGAGGTTTTCATTTGACGAAATGGCGTTCGAATGTAGCTGAATTGTCCGAGGAAACAAATGAGATTGCGGTCAGTGACATAGGGAATGATAGCTTATCCACGGTCAAAACTCTTGGCTTACAGTGGAATCCAGGGAAGGATACATTCACGTTTAAGGTACTGGCAGAGAGGGACGGTGCGATTAACAAACGAAAAATTATATCAGAATTTTCGCGGCTGTTCGATCCACTTGGGTTTTTATCTCCATCTACAATTCTTTTGAAAATCTTATTTCAAAAATTATGGCTCATCAAGGTAAACTGGGATGATAAATTACCAATCGAAACGGAGGAAGAATATAGGAGAATACGGGGTCAATTCGTACACTTCCAAAAAATTAATATACCAAGGTTAACAGAGTACAGCGGAAAGGTCCAAATCCATGGATTCTCAGATGCGAGTGAAGCGGCTTACTGTGCAGCGATATACATTCGAACGGTGAAAGAGAATGGTGAAATCACGAGCCAGTTATTGACATCTAAGACGAAAGTGGCCCCGATTAAGCAGATCTCAATACCACGGTTGGAGCTATGTGCAGCTCATTTGCTAACTAAGTTGATGTTGTTAGTGAAAGGCACATTATCGGGCGACGTACAGTATTTTGCGTGGACCGATTCAACGATCGTACTATCGTGGCTTTCTACGCATCCTACGCATTGGAAGACATTTATCGCCAATCGAACGAGCGAAATACTTGACGGTATTCCTCGAAAACACTGGGCGCACGTTAAGTCAAAGGATAATCCCGCAGATCACGGCTCAAGAGGTGTCACTCCAGAAAAATTGTCGAGCCTGACACAATGGTGGAAAGGACCAGACTGGTTACATCAGCCGCAAGAGTTGTGGCCAACGAGCAACGAGATAGAACATATAAGAGATGAAGTCGAGATGGAATATCGAAAACCAAGGTCAAGTGATGTATTTTGTGCTGAGACCAAAGAAGAAGACGAATCCTGGATGACCAAAATATTTGAAAGACAGTCCAGTTTATCCAAAATATTCAGGGTTGTAGCGTATGTATTCCACTATTTACAGGCGATCAAATGCTCCGCGAAGAGACGAAAACTAGCTGGACGACACCGATCTACGAACAAAATATCCCAACTAACGGCGATAGAAATCGAGCACGCGAACAGGGAATGTGTTAGGTGGGTTCAGCGAAAAACGTTCGAAATGGATATAAAAAGACTACGGTGTCACAGAAGAGTTGCTGAGAAATCAAAGCTGTTATCACTAGCGCCATTCATTGACGATGATGGCATTTTGAGAGTAGGAGGTCGCCTGCAGAACGCGGATTACGATTACGACGGCAAACACTCGATGATACTCCCACAGCAACACATATTCACAGCCAGAGTAATATGGGACACGCATATCTTGAATCTACATTCTGGACCCACTCTAACAGCAAGTTTGATAAGACAGAGATATTGGATAATAAAGGGTCGCAGCAAAATACGTAACTTATTGAAGCAGTGCGTCGTTTGTAAGAGATATGCCGCCACAACCACCAAGCAGTTAATGGGAAACCTACCAAGCACGAGAATTACCCTTACCAGGCCGTTTGAGAACACCGGTATCGATTTTGCGGGACCCATATATCTGAAAACGAGAAAAGGCAGAGGTCACACTATACCAATTAAGGGTTATATATGCATCTTCCTTTGTCTTTCAATAAAGGCAATACACATTGAGGGTGTAACGGACATGACCAGCGAAGCATTTTTGGCAGCACTGCAGCGGTTCATAGCTAGGAGAGGAGTGCCGAGACGCATTTATACTGACAATGGGTCAAATTTCGTAGGAGCAAAACGTATTCTGGATAAGACGTATAAATTAATAAGCAACATCAACGATGATTATATAGTATCGGAATTTCTGAGTCGAAACCGAATACAGTGGAGTTTTATTCCCCCAGCTGCTCCTCATTTTGGTGGACTGTGGGAGGCAGCGGTAAAATCAGTGAAAGGTCATTTGCTGAAAGCTACACGTAACATCAACATGACGTTTGAAGAAATGACAACATTACTTTGTCAGATAGAAAATGTATTAAACTCGCGTTCACTGTGTACTACCTCCGCAGATGACGATTATCTCGCGTTAACGCCTGCACATTTCCTAATAACTTCGGCTGCCGGGTCTATTCCCGAACCCACTATCGAATCTCCAGAGAACAGGTTAACTAGATGGAAGGTGATACAATCGAGAATACAAACCTTTTGGAAGCGATACTACCTCGAATACTTGAACAATATGCAACAGCGACATAAATGGAGAAGAGAACACGAAAACATCAAGGTTGATGACATTGTCCTGATAAAGGAAGACCATATTCCCGTAGCGAGATGGCCGCTTGGTCGAATCATAAAGGTGCACCCCGGTGAAGATGATTTGGTAAGAGCGGCAACGATGAAAACAGCGACGAATATTATACAACGTCCCGTTGTAAAGCTGTGTAAGTTGCCAGTGTACGAGTATTAATCCATAACTCGTCAATTGTTACCAACAAACAAAAAAAATCCAGTTGTCTAAGGTGACAATTCTTCAATATGGGTCAAAAGAGCTGTTTCTCGTGATGAACCAAATCGGAGAATTCCTGTTACACATAAATAATAACAACACACAATATTTAAATTACGTTTTTTAATCAAATTTTAGTTTTCGGTGCATATTCGTAGTGTGGCAGACTCGCTCACAACATAGATGATGACTTGATCGATGGCAAACGACACTGTGACATCCAACCATTAAAATAGTTTCATTTTGTATTGGTGAACGACATGAGTCGTCCACGGCGGGGAGTATGTTCTCAGCAGTACCTAGAAATGGAAAGAAAACCCACAAAGAATCAGTAGAACACATAAAATACAACATAATACTTATCTGAGTCTGGTGCAACCGCAAACTTGTCTCGTACAATCCAAACACCGTCTTCATCTTGTATCTAATATTCGGAATTGACCTGTAAGATAAAAAGTAATTTAGATATTTTTATATTAAATTTATATTGTTACTAATACAACCACTTACCACTTACCACTTACCACTTACCACTTACCACTTACCACTTACCACTTACCACTTACCACTTACCACTTACCACTTACCACTTACCACTTACCACTTACCACTTACCACTTACCACTTACCACTTACCACTTACCACTTACCACTTACCACTTACCACTTACCACTTACCACTTACCACTTACCACTTACCACTTACCACTTACCACTTACCACTTACCACTTACCACTTACCACTTACCACTTACCACTTACCACTTACCACTTACCACTTACCACTTACCACTTACCACTTACCACTTACCACTTACCACTAACCACTTACCACTTACCACTTACCACTTACCACTTACCACTTACCACTTACCACTTACCACTTACCACTTACCACTTACCACTTACCACTTACCACTAACCACTTACCACTTACCACTTACCACTTACCACTTACCACTTACCACTTACCACTTACCACTTACCACTTACCACTTACCACTTACAACTTACCACTTACCACTTACCACTTACCACTTACCACTTACCACTTACCACTTACCACTTACCACTTACCACTTACCACTTACCACTTACCACTTACCACTTACCACTTACCACTTACCACTTACCACTTACCACTTACCACTTACCACTTACCACTTACCACTTACCACTTACCACTTACCACTTACCACTTACCACTTACCACTTACCACTTACCACTTGCCACTTACAACTTACCACTTACCACTTACCACTTACCACTTACCACTTACCACTTACCACTTACCACTTACCACTTACCACTTACCACTTACCACTTACCACTTACCACTTACCACTTACCACTTACCACTTACCACTTACCACTTACCACTTACCACTTACCACTTACCACTTACCACTTACCACTTACCACTTACCACTTACCACTTACCACTTACCACTTACCACTTACCACTTACCACTTACCACTTACCACTTACCACTTACCACTTACCACTTACCACTTACCACTTACCACTTACCACTTACCACTTACCACTTACCACTTACCACTTACCACTTACCACTTACCACTTACCACTTACCACTTACCACTTACCACTTACCACTTACCACTTACCACTTACCACTTACCACTTACCACTTACCACTTACCACTTACCACTTACCACTTACCACTTACCACTTACCACTTACCACTTACCACTTACCACTTACCACTTACCACTTACCACTTACCACTTACCACTTACCACTTACCACTTACCACTTACCACTTACCACTTACCACTTACCACTTACCACTTACCACTTACCACTTACCACTTACCACTTACCACTTACCACTTACCACTTACCACTTACCTCTTACCACTTACCACTTACCACTTACCACTTACCACTTACCACTTACCACTTACCACTTACCACTTACCACTTACCACTTACCACTTACCACTTACCACTTACCACTTACCACTTACCACTTACCACTTACCACTTACCACTTACCACTTAGCACTTAGCACTTATAACTTACCACTTACCACTTACCACTTACCACTTACCACTTACCACTTACCACTTACCACTTACAACTTACCACTTACCACTTACCACTTACCACTTACCACTTACCACTTACCATTTACCACTTACAACTTACCTTTTACCACTTACCACGTACCACTTACCACTTACCACTTACCACTTACCACATTCAACTTACAACTTAAGTGGTTAGTGGTAAGTGGTAAGTGGTAAGTTGTAAGTGGTAAGTGGTAAGTGGTAAGTGGTAAGTGGTAAGTGGTAAGTGGTAAGTGGTAAGTGGTAAGTGGTAAGTGGTAAGTGGTAAGTGGTAAGTGGTAAGTGGTAAGTGGTAAGTGGTAAGTGGTAAGTGGTAAGTGGTAAGTGGTAAGTGGTAAGCGGTAAGTGGAAAGTGGTAAGTGGTAAGTGGTAAGTGGTAAGTGGTAAGTGGTAGGTGGTAAGTGGTAAGTGGTAAGTGGTAAGTGGTAAGTGGTAAGTGGTAAGTGGTTAGTGGTAAGTGATAAGTGGTAGGTGGTAAGTGGTAAGTGGTAAGTGGTAAGTGGTAAGTGGTAAGTGGTAAGTGGTAAGTGGTAAGTGGTAAGTGGTAAGTGGTAAGTGGTAAGTGGTAAGTGGTAAGTGGTAAGTGGAAAGTGGTAAGTGGTAAGTGGTAAGTGGTAAGTGGTAAGTGGTAAGTGGTAAGTGGTAAGTGGTAAGTGGTAAGTGGTAAGTGGTAAGTGGTAAGTGGTAAAAGGTAAGTGGTAAGTGGTAAGTGGTAAGTGGTAAGTGGTAAGTGGTAAGTGGTAAGTGGTAAGTGGTAAGTGGTAAGTGGTAAGTGGTTAGTGGTAAGTGGTAAGTGGTAAGTGGTAAGTGGTAAGTGGTAAGTGGTAAGTGGTAAGTGGTAAGTGGTAAGTGGTAAGTGGTAAGTGGTAAGTGGTAAGTGGTAAGTGGTAAGTGGTAAGTGGTAAGTGGTAAGTGGTAAGTGGTAAGTGGTAAGTGGTAAGTGGTAAGTGGTAAGTGGTAAGTTGTAAGTGGTAAGTGGTAAGTGGTAAGTGGTAAGTGGTAAGTGGTAAGTGCTTAGTGGTAAGTGGTAAGTGGTAAGTGGTAAGTGGTAAGTGGTTAGTGGTAAGTGGTAAGTGGTAAGTGGTAAGTGGTAAGTGGTAAGTGGTAAGTGGTAAGTGGTAAGTGGTAAGTGGTAAGTGGTAAGTGGTTAGTGGTAAGTGGTAAGTGGTAAGTGGTAAGTGGTAAGTGGTAAGTGGTAAGTGGTAAGTGGTAAGGGGTAAGTGGTTAGTGGTAAGTGGTAAGTGGTAAGTGGTAAGTGGTAAGTGGTAAGTGGTAAGTGGTAAGTGGTAAGTGGTAAGTGGTAAGTGGTAAGTGGTAAGTGGTAAGTGGTAAGTGGTAAGTGGTAAGTGGTAAGTGGTAAGTGGTAAGTGGTAAGTGGTAAGTGGTCAGTGGTAAGTGGTAAGTGGTAAGAAGTAAGTGGTAAGTGGTAAGTGGTAAGTGGTAAGTGGTAAGTGGTAAGTGGTAAGTGGTAAGTGGTGAGTGGTAAGTGGTAAGTGGTAAGTGTAAGTGGTAAGTGGTAAGTGGTAAGTGGTAAATGGTAAATGGTAAGTGGTACCACTTACCACTTACCATTTACCATTTACCACTTACCACTTACCACTTACCACTTACCACTTACCACTTACCACTTACCACTTACCACTTACCACTTACCACTTACCACTTACCACTTACCACTTACCACTTACCACTTACCACTTACCACTTACCACTTACCACTTACCACTTACCACTTACCACTTACCACTTACCACTTACCACTTACCACTTACCACTTACCACTTACCACTTACCACTTACCACTTACCACTTACCACTTACCACTTACCACTTACCACTTACCACTTACCACTTGCAACTTACCACCTACCACTTACATTTTACCACTTTCCACTTACCACTTACCACTTACCACTTACCACTTACCACTTACCACTTACCACTTACCACTTACCACTTACCACTTACCACTTACCACTTACCACTTACCACTTACCACTTACCACTTACCACTTACCACTTACCACTTACCACTTACCACTTACCACTTACCACTAACCACTTACCACTTACCACTTACATCTTACCACTTACCACTTACCACATACCACTTACCACCTACCACTTACCACTTACCTTTTACCACTTACCACTTACCACTTACCACAAACCACTTACCACTTACCACTTACCACTTACCACTTACCACTTACAACTTGCCACTTATCACTTACCACCTACCACTTACCACTTACCACTTACCACTTACCACTTACCACTTACCACTTACCATTTACCACTTACCACTTACCACTTACCACTTACCACTTACCACTTACCACTTACCACTTACCACTTACCACTTACCACTTACCACTTACCCCTTACCACTTACCACTTACCACTTACCACTTACCACTTACCACTTACCACTTACCACTTACCACTTACCACTTACCACTTACCACTTACCACTTACTACTTACCACTTACCACTTACCACTTACCACTTACTGTTTGTAAAGATGATGATGATGTTCCAAAATGTTGAAAAAAACTATTGCTCCAATTATACGAAATGAGAAGATGATGATATTGTAAATTTAATTAAAGATGATTCAGGAAATAAAAGCCACACTATTGAACTATTGAACACTACTTGAATTATAAAGGCCAAATTTATTTATTTTTTAATAAACGAACTAACACACTGTATATTTTTTACTTTTAATGTTAACTTGTCGCTAATTTGTAATCGAATGATTATATAAAAAATCTTTTGTTTTAAGCTAGATGTCAACATTCACGTAAAGCAAGAATGTCGAATTTTATGGTAAATTCAAAATTTACTGGCTTTATGGCATTTGCCGGTTATTATAAATTATTTGTTGTGTTTAACCGATTCCTACCGCAAATCTATTACAATTTTTGCTTTACTTAAATGTTAGACAGTTTGACAATTTGTTTATAATGTATAGTTTTGTTTTTTTTTTTGACAAGTTGGTGTAATTATGAATTAAAGAAAATTCTTAATAAAAATTGAATTACAATGTAAGTATATAAATTAATTCAGTTTAGCAATAATAATATTAATTACAATAAATGCTATTTGTGCTTTCAGATAATTAATTATAATTAATAAAAATATGGAAATTACAGTAATGGTAAGTAAATTAATATAGACTAATTTGCTTGTTTTGTGTTTTATTTTAGGTACAGCTGATGAATCGATGATGATAATAATACCGTAGCACTTGGAGTTGCAAATAACTGTGTGTTGGTTTGTTTACAAACATTTAATAAATCTTTGAGTAAACCAGCTGTTATTTGTTTGTTTTATTTTAGAGTTTCGCTAACATACTCCCGCGCCTTAAGAAATTAAATTTCTTAAGAAAACTACTGATTACTATTGTTTTGGTTAATTCTACTGGATATTCAAAATTGTGTTGATTTGTGGTTTTTTTTTTTTTGTTCACTGAAGTTTTGCTTATCAGCTGTATACTGGATGTTGATATTTGTAATGGTTGAAAATGTGTATAGGATAATTTGTGTTGTTAGTGATGATGTGTTGTGTTAGCTGGTTTCCTGGACCTTCATAATATGTTTGACTTCGGCAGTATCGTGTTGTTTGGTGAATTGTACACAAGACTCGTGCAACTGTTTCTGTGTATTGTGACGTGCTGGTACCAATGGAATTGTGTAAATGCCAGAGTAGTTGGTACGGCATTTTAATGACATAAGTGCGCGGATGTTCTCAAGATGGATTGATGGTTGTGCTGGATCCGTGTCTTCTTCAGGAAGTGAACAGCTACTGTGAAATTTTGTTATGTACTCATTATCTGAAGTGCGAAAAAGTGATACAGTAAACTTCTGCAATGGAAAAATACACATTAATAAATTGTCATATTGGTCGATAATTAATTGTGGTATTAAGTGTTGCAGTGTTTTACGAAGCCATTTAAAGTTGATTTTGGTTTTACACCAAATTTTGTCTGGGATGTTGTGATGTTTAATTAACGATAGTCGAGTTAATTGGAATAATTTTATTTTGCGATTGGATTTAGCCTTACGATGAACTGGTTCGATGACTAGGCGTTGGAACTTTATCGCATACGATTGCTTCACTGGAATTTTGTTTTCTTTCCATCGAGATTTCCGTCGAATTTCTGAATCGTTGGTTATTTTGGTACGGTGATATGTAATTGTATTTTTCAGTGTTGTGGGGATGAAAGATTCTTCCTTCGCATCAGCATACTGGTTTCCTGCAATGGTTGCTCGGCTGGTTTTCACGTTCTGATGGGTAAGTATACAGTGAACTTTGGTAACTGGATCCCGTAGAGAGAATTGATTTGGTTGGTATACATCGTCACTTTCATGTTTATCGGAATGAGTGATGCAATAACTTTGTGGTCGCTCGTGATTTGTAATTTGTAGCTGTTTGTGGTTATCCATTATATTGCATATTTGGAACGATGAAAACAAACTGGTAATTGAGCTGGACACTTTATCTGGAGACATTAATCTGATTATTCCATTTATTTCTTCACATTTCTTTATGCTTGGAAATTTTGAATGCACATCTATGAGGTTCGTTCTGCAATTCGGGTTTCCATGGTAAGTAGTATATGATGTTTGTTTGGTGGATAATTTGCCATTCGTGTCTGGAACTGATGGTTGATTATGATTTACTGCCGTTGTCTGTGTCCGCAAATCGGTCTTAACTTTAATGTTGAGATCGGTAGACTCCTTCGATACATTTGAATTATTATCATAAGTTGGCTGCTTTGATAAATCAGTGGTGGTGTCTCTAATAAACTGTGTGGTTTGATTTGATACATCGTCGGTTTGATGTTGATTTGAGGATTCGGTGGTTGCGTGCGTGATGAGAATAGGTTGCGTTTGGTTCTCAAGATTACCTGCGACTAACCAACCAAATTTTGAGTATTGAAGTGGTGGAACATCCTTGATTATTAGCTTTTCTGGATTTACAATTTCAAAGAACACGTCAGCCCCAAGAAGAACATCGATTGTATTTGGTCGGAAAAATTGAGAGTCGGCCAAATTCAAATTCTTAATTAAGTTTGATGGATATTTGATTAGATTCGTTGGCAATAAATTAGCGATTTTGTTTATAATATGAGCCTTGATTGATAATTTATACGCTGGATCGAAGCGTGAGCTAATGGTCATATTGATTTTTTCTTTGATGTATCCAGCCGGTGTGGATGCTAAACCGTAAATAGATAACGATGACGAATGTCGTACTAGGTTTAGGCTTTGAGCACAAGATTCAGTGACAAAGGATGTTTGCGATCCTGAATCTAAAAGCGCTCGGAATGGCTGGAGTTTTCCGGTACGTGACAAAATATGGATGACAATTGTTGGTAGTACCGTGGTTGTTGTTGATAAGTGTGTGTGATATGCTTGGCTGGTTGGTTTTCTAGTGTCAATTTGGTTTAATTCAATAGTGGGTGGTGGCTTTGTGAATGATTGTGATGATTGATCATGCGAATGTTGATTCAGTATAGCATGATGAGTCGAAGTTGATTTGTATTTTCTCGTAGGTAGTCTAATTTGATAATGGAGCAATGAGTGAAGTAGTTTGTTGTAGATAAGACAAGATACGTGGTTTGTACACTTATTGCACGTGAGTCCCTTTTGTAGACAATTTCGGTATAAAATAATTTTGGTAACAATTTTTTCTCGAGCTTCAATCGATAAATTTTTGAATGTATGGCATTTATGCATCAAATGTAGATTATCACATTCACAAATAATAGAGATAATGAAACCATGCGAATTAGTAAAGGAGTTTTTAATAGTAACCTTTTCCAAAGTTTTGCGAGTTGTTTCCCATATTTTTAATTCATCGTATCTAACGTTCAAAAATGTAATAAATGCAGAAACCTTTAAGATATTCTTGTCAACAGTTTGTTCGACACAAGCTTGCATATCAATATTCTTTAAGATTAAGTAGATATGCCAATAATCTTGCACCTCACTGCCATTTGCACGTTTTCGAAGACATGTGATAAATTCATCAGAATTTTCTGCTATCTGCGGTAATTCGTTTTCGTTTGAGTATTGACAAGGTTTCTGATTGAAAAAAGATTTATGACGAGAATTAACTGTACGATTTCGCTTATTGTACCGTTTGCAAAGCAAATCCCAAGCTTTATTATAATTGGCTTCTGTGATACGGATATGTCTAATTAATGAAACTGCATCGTCTTTTAGCACTTTTGTTAAAATATGAAATTTGTCTACGTTCTTTAGATCATTATTATTGTGCACCGTGCTTGTGTATGACTTGTAGAATACTGGCCAATATTGATAATTTCCAGCAAATGGTTCGATAAGTATTGCAGGAAAGCATGGATTGTTATTCGTATTATTGCCCTCGTAACAAGTAGGTGGTTGCGAACTATTTTCGAAATTTTCATTTAAATTAACAGGATCGGTAGTCATGATCCTTCGATTTAATGATGCTTGCATAAGCAACATGCGAGCTTGATGATATGTTTCATTTACAGTTTTAGTAATGGGCTCATAATCTTCGCTAACAGTTAATAGTTCCAATTCGTTTTGATTAACCGATTGGAAATGAATATCAAGATATTCTAAGCGAATCGTAATTGCTTCGATCGTTGTGGTATCGGTAATTGTTTGGGAGAATTTTAAAATACTCTTGACTCGATTGAATGCGCGATCGCGTAATCGTTCTTGAAGTGTTACCATTTTGATTTTAATTTAAGCGTTCACAAATAAATTTTATTTATTGTTTTGTATACGTATTAAGCACGATTTAAATTAGCATATGATTAAAGCTTATGATAATAAAATAATTGTGTACTTATCTTGTCTTATCGCATCCATGTGAGAATATCCCGGGTTTCGGCACCAAAAAATGTTTGTAAAGATGATGATGATGTTCCAAAATGTTGAAAAAAACTATTGCTCCAATTATACGAAATGAGAAGATGATGATATTGTAAATTTAATTAAAGATGATTCAGGAAATAAAAGCCACACTATTGAACTATTGAACACTACTTGAATTATAAAGGCCAAATTTATTTATTTTTTAATAAACGAACTAACACACTGTATATTTTTTACTTTTAATGTTAACTTGTCGCTAATTTGTAATCGAATGATTATATAAAAAATCTTTTGTTTTAAGCTAGATGTCAACATTCACGTAAAGCAAGAATGTCGAATTTTATGGTAAATTCAAAATTTACTGGCTTTATGGCATTTGCCGGTTATTATAAATTATTTGTTGTGTTTAACCGATTCCTACCGCAAATCTATTACAATTTTTGCTTTACTTAAATGTTAGACAGTTTGACAATTTGTTTATAATGTATAGTTTTGTTTTTTTTTTTGACAAGTTGGTGTAATTATGAATTAAAGAAAATTCTTAATAAAAATTGAATTACAATGTAAGTATATAAATTAATTCAGTTTAGCAATAATAATATTAATTACAATAAATGCTATTTGTGCTTTCAGATAATTAATTATAATTAATAAAAATATGGAAATTACAGTAATGGTAAGTAAATTAATATAGACTAATTTGCTTGTTTTGTGTTTTATTTTAGGTACAGCTGATGAATCGATGATGATAATAATATCGTAGCACTTGGAGTTGCAAATAACTGTGTGTTGGTTTGTTTACAAACATTTAATAAATCTTTGAGTAAACCAGCTGTTATTTGTTTGTTTTATTTTAGAGTTTCGCTAACACTTACCACTTAAAACTTACCACTTACCACTAACCACTTACCACTTACCACTTACCACTTACCACTTACCACTTACTACTTATTACTTACCACTTACCACTGAAAAACTTACCACTTACCACTTACCACTTACCACTTACCACTTACCACTTACCACTTACCACTTACCACTTACCACTTACCACTTACCACTTACCACTTACCACTTACCACTTACCACTTACCACTTACCACTTACCACTTACCACTTACCACTTACCACTAACCACTTACCACTTACCACTTACCACTTACCACTTACCACTTACCACTTACCACTTACCACTTACCACTTACCACTTACCACTTACCACTTACCACTTACCACTTACCACTTACCACTTACCACTTACCACTTACCACTTACCACTTACCACTTACCACTTACCACTTACCACTTACCACTTACCACTTACCACTTACCACTTACCACTTACCACTTACCACTTACCACTTACCACTTACCACTTACCACTTACCACTTACCACTTACCACTTACCACTTACCACTTACCACTTACCACTTACCACTTACCACTTACCACTTACCACTTACCACTTACCACTTACCACTTACCACTTACCACTTACCACTTACCACTTACCACTTACCACTTACCACTTACCACTTACCACTTACCACTTACCACTTACCACTTACCACTTACCACTTACCACTTACCACTAACCACTTTCCACTTACCACTTACTATTAACCACTTACCACATACCACTTACCAATTACCACTTACCACTTACCACTTACCACTTACCACTTACCACTTACCACTTACCACTTACCACTTACCACTAAACACTTACCACTTACCACTTACCACTTACCATTTACCACTTACCACTTACCACTTACCACTTACCACTTACCACTTACCACTTACCACTTACCACTTACCACTTACCACTTATCACTTACCACTTACCACTTACCACTTACCACTTACCACTTACCACTTACCACTTACCACTTACCACTTACTACTTACCACTTACCACTTACCACTTACCACTTACCACTAACCACTTACCACTTACCACTTACCACTTACCACTTACCACTTACCACTTACCACTTACCACTTACCACTTACCACTTACCACTTACCACTTACCACTTACCACTTACCACTTACCACTTACCACTTACCACTTACCACTTACCACTTACCACTTACCACTTACCACTTACCACTTACCACTTACCACTTACCACTTACCACTTACCACTTACCACTTACCACTTACCACTTACCACTTACCACTTACCACTTACCACTTACCACTTACCACTTACCACTTACCACTTACCACTAACCACTTACCACTTACCACTTACCACTTACCACTTACCACTTACCACTTACCACTTACCACTTACCACTTACCACTTACCACTTACCACTTACCACTTACCACTTACCACTTACCACTTACCACTTACCACTAACCACTTAAGTTGTAAGTTGTAAGTGGTAAGTGGTTAGTGGTAAGTGGTAAGTGGTAAGTGGTCAGTGGTAAGTGGTAAGTGGTAAGTGGTAAGTGGTAAGTGGTAAGTGGTAAGTGGTAAGTGGTAAGTGGTAAGTGGTAAGTGGTAAGTGGTAAGTGGTAAGTGGTAAGTGGTAAGTGGTAAGTGGTAAGTGGTAAGTGGTAAGTGGTAAGTGGTAAGTGGTAAGTGGTAAGTGGTAAGTGGTAAGTGGTAAGTGGTAAGTGGTAAGTGGTAAGTGGTAAGTGGTAAGTGGTAAGTGGTAAGTGGTAAGTGGTAAGTGGTAAGTGGTAAGTGGTAAGTGGAAGGTGGTAAGTGGTAAGTGGTAAGTGGTAAGTGGTAAGTGGTAAGTGGTAAGTGGTAAGTGGTAAGTGGTAAGTGGTAAGTGGTAAGTGGTAAGTGGTAAGTGGTAAGTGGTAAGTGGTAAGTGGTAAGTGGTAAGTGGTAAGTGGTAAGTGGTAAGTGGTAAGTGGTAAGTGGTAAGTGGTAAGTGGTAAGTGGTAAGTGGTAAGTGGTAAGTGGTAAGTGGTAAGTGGTAAGTGGTAAGTGGTAAGTGGTAAGTGGTAAGTGGTAAGTGGTAAGTGGTTAGTGGTAAGTGGTAAGTGGTAAGTGGTAAGTGGTAAGTGATATGTGGTAAGTGGTAAGTGGTAAGTGGTAAGTGGTAAGTGGTAAGTGGTAAGTTGTAAGTGGTAAGTGGTAAGTGGTAAGTGGTAAGTGGTAAGTGGTAAGTGGTAAGTGGTAAGTGGTAAGTGGTAAGTGGTAAGTGGTAAGTGGTAAGTGGTAAATGGTAAATGGTAAGTGGTACCACTTACCACTTACCACTTACCACTTACCACTTACCACTTACCACTTACCACTTACCACTTACCACTTACCACTTACCACTTACCACTTACCACTTACCACTTACCACTTACCACTTACCACTTACCACTTACCACTTACCACTTACCACTTACCACTTACCACTTACCACTTACCACTTACCACTTACCGTTTACCTTTTACCACTTACCACTTACCACTTACCACTTACCACTTACCACTTACCACTTACCACTTACCACTTACCACTAACCACTGTCCACTTACCACTTACCACTTACCTTTTACCACTTACCACTTACCACTTACCACTTACCACTTACCACTTACCACTTACCACTTACCACTTACCACTAACCACTTAACACTTACCACTTACCACTTACCACTTACCACTTACCACTTACCACTTACCACTTACCACTTACCACTTACCACTTACCACTTACCACTTACAACTTACCACTTACCACTTACCACTTACCACTTACCACTTACCACTTACCACTTACCACTTACCACTTACCACTTACCACTTACCACTTACCACTTACCACTTACCACTTACCACTTACCACTTACCACTTACCACTTACCACTTACCACTTACCACTTACCACTTACCACTTACCACTTACCACTTACCACTTACCACTTACCACTTACCACTTACCACTTGTCGCTTATCACTTACCACTTACCACTTACCACTTACCACTTACCACTTACCACTTACCACTTACCACTTACCACTTACCACTTACCACTTACCACTTACCACTTACCACTTACCACTTACCACTAACCACTTACCACTTACCACTTACCACTTACCACTTACCACTTACCACTTACCACTTACCACTTACCACTTACCACTTACCACTTACCACTTACCACTTACCACTTACCACTTACCACTTACCACTTACCACTTACCACTTACCACTTACCACTTACCACTTACCACTTACCACTTACCACTTACCACTTACCACTTACCACTTACCACTTACCACTTACCACTTACCACTTACCACTTACCACTTACCACTTACCACTTACCACTTACCACTTACCACTTACCACTTACCACTTACCACTTACCACTTACCACTTACCACTTACCACTTACCACTTACCACTTACCACTTACCACTTACCACTTACCACTTACCACTTACCACTTACCACTAACCACTTAAGTTGTAAGTTGTATGTGGTAAGTGGTAAGTGGTAAGTGGTAAGTGGTAAGTGGTAAGTGGTAAGTGGTAAGTGGTACGTGGTAAGTGGTAAGTGGTAAGTGGTAAGTGGTAAGTGGTAAGTGGTAAGTGGTAAGTGGTAAGTGGTAAGTGGTAAGTGGTAAGTGTTAAGTGGTAAGTGGTAAGTGGTAAGTGGTAAGTGGTAAGTGGTAAGTGGTAAGTGGTAAGTGGTAAGTGGTAAGTGGTAAGAGGTAAGTGGTAAGTGGTAAGTGGTAAGTGGTAAGTGGTAAGTGGTAAGTGGTAAAAGGTAAGTGGTAAGTGGAAAGTGGAAAGTGGTAAGTGGTAAGTGGTAAGTGGTAAGTGGTAAGTGGTAAGTGGTAAGTGGTAAGTGGTAAGTGGTAAGTGGTAAGTGGTAAGTGGTAAGTGGTAAGTGGTAAGTGGTAAGTGGTAAGTGGTAAGTGGTAAGTGGTAAGTGGTAAGTGGTAAGTGGTAAGTGGTAAGTGGTAAGTGGTAAGTGGTAAATGGTAAGTGGTACCACTTACTACTTACCACTTACCACTTACCACTTACCACTTACCACTAACCACTTACCACTTACCACTTACCACTTACCACTTACCACTTACCACTTACCACTTACCACTTACCACTTACCACTTACCACTTACCACTTACCACTTACCACTTACCACTTACCACTTACCACTTACCACTTACCACTTACCACTTACCACTTACCACTTACCACTTACCACTTACCACCTACCACTTACCACTTACCACTTACCACTTACAACTTACAACTTAAGTGGTTAGTGGTAAGTGGCAAGTGGTAAGTGGTAAGTGGTAAGGAGTAAGGGGTAAGTGGTAAGTGGTAAGTGGTAAGTGGTAAGTGGTAAGTGGTAAGTGGTAAGTGGTAAGTGGTAAGTGGTAAGTGGTAAGTGGTAAGTGGTAAGTGGTAAGTGGTAAGTGGTAAGTGGTAAGTGGTAAGTGGTAAGTGGTAAGTGGTAAGTGGTAAGTGGTAAGTGGTAAGTGGTAAGTGGTAAGTGGTAAGTGGTAAGTGGTACCACTTACCACTTACCATTTACCACTTACCACTTACCACTTACCACTTACCACTTACCACTTACCACTTACCACTTACCACTTACCACTTACCACTTACCACTTACCACTTACCACTTACCACTTACCACTTACCACTTACAACTTACAACTTAAGTGGTTAGTGGTAAGTAGTAAGTGGTAAAAGGTAAGTGGTAAGTGGTAAGTGGTAAGTGGTAAGTGGTAAGTGGTAAGTGGTAAGTGGTAAGTGGTAAGTGGTAAGTGGTAAGTGGTAAGTGGTAAGTGGTAAGTGGTAAGTGGTAAGTGGTAAGTGGTAAGTGGTAAGTGGTAAGTGGTAAGTGGTAAGTGGTAAGTGGTAAGTGGTAAGTGGTAAGTGGTAAGTGGTAAGTGGTAAGTGGTAAGTGGTAAGTGGTAAGTGGTAAGTGGTAAGTGGTAAGTGGTAAATGGTAAATGGTAAGTGGTACCACTTACCACTTACCATTTACCACTTACCACTTACCACTTACCAATTACCACTTACCACTTGCCACTTACCACTTACCACTTACCACTTACCACTTACCACTTACCACTTACCACTTACCACTTACCACTTAGCTTTAACCACTTACCACTTACCACTTACCATTTACCATTTACCACTAACCACTTACCACTTACCACTTACCACTTACCACTTACCACTTACCACTTACCACTTACCACTTACCACTTACCACTTACCACTTACCACTTACCACTTACCACTTACCACTTACCACTTACCACTTACCACTTACCACTTACCACTTACCAGTTACCTCTTACCACTTACCACTTACCACTTACCACTTACCACTTATCACTTACCACTTACCACTTACCACTTACCACTTACCACTTACCACTTACCACTTACCACTTACCACTTACCACTTACCACTTACCACTTACCACTTACCACTTACCACTTACCACTAACCACTTACCACTTACCACTTACCATTTACCACTTACCACTTACCACTTACCACTTACCACTTACCACTTACCACTTACCACTTACCACTTACCACTTACCACTTACCACTTACCACTTACCACTTACCACTTACCACTTACCACTTACAACTTACCACTTACCACTTACCACTTACCACTTACCACTTACCACTTACCACTTACCACTTACCACTTACCACTTACCACTTACCACTTACCACTTACCACTTACCACTTACCACTTACCACTTACCACTTACCACTTACCACTTACCACTTACAACTTACCACTTACCACTTACCACTTACCACTTAACACTTACCACTTACCACTTACCACTTACCACTTACCACTTACCACTTACCACTTACCACTTACCACTTACCACTTACCACTTACCACTTACCACTTACCACTTACCACTTACCACTTACCACTTACCACTTACCACTTACCACTTACCACTTACCACTTACCACTTACCACTTACCACTTACCACTTACCACTTACCACTTACCACTTACCACTTACCACTTACCACTTACCACTTACCACTTACCACTTACCACTTACCACTTACCACTTACCACTTACCACTTACCACTTACCACTTACCACTTACCACTTACCACTTACCACTTACCACTTACCACTTACCACTTACCACTTACCACTTACCACTTACCACTTACCACTTACCACTTACCACTTACCACTTACCACTTACCACTTACCACTTACCACTTACCACTTACCACTTACCACTTACCACTTACCACTTACCACTTACCACTTACCACTTACCACTTACCACTTACCACTTACCACTTACCACTTACCACTTACCACTTACCACTTACCACTTACCACTTACCACTTACCACTTACCACTTACCACTTACCACTTACCACTTACCACTTACCACTTACCACTTACCACTTACCACTTACCACTTACCACTTACCACTTACCACTTACCACTTACCACTTACCACTTACCACTTACCACTTACCACTTACCACTTACCACTTACCACTTACCACTTACCACTTACCACTTACCACTTACCACTTACCACTTACCACTTACCACTTACCACTTACCACTTACCACTTACCACTTACCACTTACCACTTACCACTTACCACTTACCACATACAACATTCAACTTAAGTGGTTAGTGGTAAGTGGTAAGTGGTAAGTGGTAAAAGGTAAGTGGTAAATGGTAAGTGGTAAGTGGTTAGTGGTAAGTGGTAAGTGGTAAGTGGTAAGTGGTAAGTGGTAAGTGGTAAGTGGTAAGTGGTAAGTGGTAAGTGGTAAGTGGTAAGTGGTAAGTGGTAAGTGGTAAGTGGTAAGTGGTAAGTGGTAAGTGGTAAGTGGTAAGTGGTAAGTGGTAAGTGGTAAGTGGTAAGTGGTAAGTGGTAAGTGGTAAGTGGTCAGTGGTAAGTGGTAAGTGGTAAGTGGTAAGTGGTAAGTGGTAAGTGGTAAGTGGTAAGTGGTAAGTGGTAAGTGGTAAGTGGTAAGTGGTAAGTGGTAAGTGGTAAGTATTAAGTGGTAAGTGGTAAAAGGTAAGTGGTAAGATGTAAGTGGTAAGTGGTAAGTGGTAAGTGGTAAGTGGTAAGTGGTAAGTGGTAAGTGGTAAGTGGTAATTGGTAAGTGGTAAGTGGTAAGTGGTAAGTGGTAAGTGGTAAGTGGTAAGTGGTAAATGGTAAGTGGTAAGTGGTACCACTTACCATTTACCATTTACCACTTACCACTTACCACTTACCACTTACCACTTACCACTTACCACTTACCACTTACAACTTACCACTTACCACTTACCACTTACCACTTACCACTTACCACTTACCACTTACCACTTACCATTTACCACTTACCACTTACCACTTACCACTTACCACTTACCACTTACCACTTACCACTTACCACTTACAACTTACCACTTACCACTTACCACTTACCACTTACCACTTACCACTTACCACTTACCACTTACCACTTACCACTTACCACTTACCACTTACCACTTACCACTTACCACTTACCACTTACCACTTACCACTTACCACTTACCACTTACCACTTACCACTTACCACTTACCACTTACCACTTACCACTTACCACTTACCACTTACCACTTACCACTTACCACTTATAACTTACCACTTACTACTTACCACTTACCACTTACCACTTACCACTTACCACTTACCACTTACCACTTACCACTTACCACTTACCACTTACCACTTACCACTTACCACTTACCACTTACCACTTACCACTTACCACTTACCACTTACCACTTACCACTTACCACTTACCACTTACCACTTACCACTTACCACTTACCACTTACCACTTACCACTTACCACTTACCACTTACCACTTACCACTTACCACTTACCACTTACCACTTACCACTTACCACTTACCACTTACCACTTACCACTTACCACTTACCACTTACCACTTACCACTTACCACTTACCACTTACCACTTACCACTTACCACTTACCACTTACCACTTACCACTTACCACTTACCACTTACCACTTACTACTTACCACTTACCACTTACCACTTACTACTAACCACTTACCACTTACCACTTACCACTTACCACTTACCACTTACCACTTACCACTTACCACTTACCACTTACCACTTACCACTTACCACTTACCACTTACCACTTACCACTTACCACTTACCACTTACCACTTACCACTTACCACTTACCACTTACCACTTACCACTTACCACTTACCACTTACCACTTACCACTTACCACTTACCACTTACCACTTACCACTTACCACTTACCACTTACCACTTACCACTTACCACTTACCACTTACCACTTACCACTTACCACTTACCACTTACCACTTACCACTTACCACTTACCACTTACCACTTACCACTTACCACTTACCACTTACCACTTACCACTTACCACTTACCACTTACCACTTACCACTTACCACTAACCACTTAAGTTGAATGTTGTATGTGGTAAGTGGTAAGTGGTAAGTGGTAAGTGGTAAGTGGTAAGTGGTAAGTGGTAAGTGGTAAGTGGTAAGTGGTAAGTGGTAAGTGGTAAGTGGTAAGTGGTAAGTGGTAAGTGGTAAGTGGTAAGTGGTAAGTGGTAAGTGGTAAGTGGTAAGTGGTAAGTGGTAAGTGGTAAGTGGTAAGTGGTAAGTGGTAAGTGGTACCACTTACCACTTACCACCTACCACTTACCACTTACCACTTACCACTTACCACTTACCACTTACCACTTACCACTTACCACTTACCACTTACCACTTACCACTTACCACTTACCACTTACCACTTACCACTTACCACTTACCACTTACCACTTACCACTTACCACTTACCACTTACCACTTACCACTTACCACTTACCACTTACCACTTACCACTTACCACTTACCACTTACCACTTACCACTTACCACTTACCACTTACCACTTACCACTTACCACTTACCACTTACCACTTACCACTTACCTTTTACCACTTACCACTTAATACTTACCACTTACCACTTACCACTTACCACTTACCACTTACCACTTACCACTTACCACTTACCACTTACCACTTACCACTTACCACTTACCACTTACCACTTACCACTTACCACTTACCACTTACCACTTACCACTTACCACTTACCACTTACCACTTACCACTTACCACTTACCACTTACCACCTACCACTTACCACTTACCACTTACCACTTACAACTTACAACTTAAGTGGTTAGTGGTAAGTGGCAAGTGGTAAGTGGTAAGTGGTAAGGGGTAAGGGGTAAGTGGTAAGTGGTAAGTGGTAAGTGGTAAGTGGTAAGTGGTAAGTGGTAAGTGGTAAGTGGTAAGTGGTAAGTGGTAAGTGGTAAGTGGTAAGTGGTAAGTGGTAAGTGGTAAGTGGTAAGTGGTAAGTGGTAAGTGGTAAGTGGTAAGTGGTAAGTGGTAAGTGGTACCACTTACCACTTACCATTTACCACTTACCACTTACCACTTACCACTTACCATTTACCATTTACCACTTACCACTTACCACTTACCACTTACCACTTACCACTTACCACTTACCACTTACCACTTACCACTTACCACTTACCACTTACCACTTACCACTTACCACTTACCACTTAGCTTTAACCACTTACCACTTACCACTTACCATTTACCATTTACCACTAACCACTTACCACTTACCACTTACCACTTACCACTTACCACTTACCACTTACCACTTACCACTTACCACTTACCACTTACCACTTACCACTTACCACTTACCACTTACCACTTACCTCTTACCACTTACCACTTACAATTTACCACTTACCACTTATCACTTACCACTTACCACTTACCACTTACCACTTACCACTTACCACTTACCACTTACCACTTACCACTTACCACTTACCACTTACCACTTACCACTTACCACTTACCACTTACCACTTACCACTAACCACTTACCACTTACCACTTACCATTTACCACTTACCACTTACCACTTACCACTTACCACTTACCACTTACCACTTACCACTTACCACTTACCACTTACCACTTACCACTTACCACTTACCACTTACCACTTACCACTTACCACTTACCACTTACCACTTACCACTTACCACTTACCACTTACCACTTACCACTTACCACTTACCACTTACCACTTACCACTTACCACTTACCACTTACCACTTACCACTTACCACTTACCACTTACCACTTACCACTTACCACTTACCACTTACCACTTACCACTTACCACTTACCACTTACAACTTACCACTTACCACTTACCACTTACCACTTACCACTTACCACTTACCACTTACCACTTACCACTTACCACTTACCACTTACCACTTACCACTTACCACTTACCACTTACCACTTACCACTTACCACTTACCACTTACCACTTACTACTTACCACTTACCACTTACCACTTACCACTTACCACTTACCACTTACCACTTACCACTTACCACTTACCACTTACCACTTACCACTTACCACTTACCACTTACCACTTACCACTTACCACTTACCACTTACCACTTACCACTTACCACTTACCACTTACCACTTACCACTTACCACTTACCACTTACCACTTACCACTTACCACTTACCACTTACCACTTACCACTTACCACTTACCACTTACCACTTACCACTTACCACTTACCACTTACCACTTACCACTTACCACTTACCACTTACCACTTACCACTTACCACTTACCACTTACCACTTACCACTTACCACTTACCACTTACCACTTACCACTTACCACTTACCACTTACCACTTACCACTTACCACTTACCACTTACCACTTACCACTTACCACTTACCACTTACCACTTACCACTTACCACTTACCACTTACCACTTACCACTTACCACTTACCACTTACCACATACAACATTCAACTTAAGTGGTTAGTGGTAAGTGGTAAGTGGTAAGTGGTAAAAGGTAAGTGGTAAGTGGTAAGTGGTAAGTGGTAAGTGGTAAGTGGTAAGTGGTAAGTGGTAAGTGGTAAGTGGTAAGTGGTAAGTGGTAAGTGGTAAGTGGTAAGTGGTAAGTGGTAAGTGGTAAGTGGTAAGTGGTAAGTGGTAAGTGGTAAGTGGTAAGTGGTAAGTGGTAAGTGGTAAGTGGTAAGTGGTAAGTGGTAAGTGGTAAGTGGTAAGTGGTAAGTGGTAAGTGGTAAGTGGTAAGTGGTAAGTGGTAAGTGGTAAGTGGTAAGTGGTAAGTGGTAAGTGGTAAGTGGTAAGTGGTAAGTGGTAAGTGGTAAGTGGTAAGTGGTCAGTGGTAAGTGGTAAGTGGTAAGTGGTAAGTGGTAAGTGGTAAGTGGTAAGTGGTAAGTATTAAGTGGTAAGTGGTAAAAGGTAAGTGGTAAGATGTAAGTGGTAAGTGGTAAGTGGTAAGTGGTAAGTGGTAAGTGGTAAGTGGTAAGTGGTAAGTGGTAAGTGGTAAGTGGTAAGTGGTAAGTGGTAAGTGGTAAGTGGTAAGTGGTAAGTGGTAAGTGGTAAGTGGTAAGTGGTAAGTGGTAAATGGTAAGTGGTAAGTGGTACCACTTACCATTTACCATTTACCACTTACCACTTACCACTTACCACTTATTACTTACCACTTACCACTTACCACTTACCACTTACCACTTACCACTTACCACTTACCACTTACCACTTACCACTTACCACTTACCACTTACCACTTACCACTTACCACTTACCACTTACCACTTACCACTTACCACTTACCACTTACCACTTACCACTTACCACTTACCACTTACCACTTACCACTTACCACTTACCACTTACCACTTACCACTTACCACTTACCACTAACCACTTAAGTTGAATGTTGTATGTGGTAAGTGGTAAGTGGTAAGTGGTAAGTGGTAAGTGGTAAGTGGTAAGTGGTAAGTGGTAAGTGGTAAGTGGTAAGTGGTAAGTGGTAAGTGGTAAGTGGTAAGTGGTAAGTGGTAAGTGGTAAGTGGTAAGTGGTAAGTGGTAAGTGGTAAGTGGTAAGTGGTAAGTGGTAAGTGGTAAGTGGTAAGTGGTAAGTGGTAAGTGGAAAGTGGTAAGTGGTAAGTGGTAAGTGGTAAGTGGTAAGTGGTAAGTGGTAAGTGGTAAGTGGTAAGTGGAAAATGGTAAGTGGTAAGTGGTAAGTGGTAAGTGATAAGTGGTAAGTGGTAAGTGGTAAGTGATAAGTGGTAAGTGGTAAGTGGTAAGTGGTAAGTGGTAAGTGGTAAGTGGTAAGTGGTAAGTGGTAAGTGGTAAGTGGTAAGTGGTAAGTGGTAAGTGGTAAGTGGTAAGTGGTAAGTGGTAAGTGGTAAGTGGTAAGTGGTAAGTGGTAAGTGGTAAGTGGTAAGTGGTAAGTGGTAAGTGGTAAGTGGTAAGTGGTAAGTGGTAAGTGGTAAGTGGTAAGTGGTAAGTGGTAAGTGGTAAGTATTAAGTAATAAGTGGTAAAAGGTATTGGTAAGTGGTAAGTGGTAAGTGGTAAGTGGTAAGTGGTAAGTGGTAAGTGGTAAGTGGTAAGTGGTAAGTGGTAAGTGGTAAGTGGTAAGTGGTAAGTGGTAAGTGGTAAGTGGTAAGTGGTAAGTGGTAAATGGTAAATGGTAAGTGGTACCACTTACCACTAACCATTTACCACTTACCACTTACCACTTACCACTTACCACTTACCACTTACCACTTACCACTTACCACTTACCACTTACCACTTACCACTTACCACTTACCACTTACCACTTACCACTTACCACTTACCACTTACCACTTACCACTTACCACTTACCTTTTACCACTTACCACCTAATACTTACCACTTACCACTTACCACTTACCACTTACCACTTACCACTTACCACTTACTTACCACTTACCACTTACCACTTACCACTTACCACTTACCACTTACCACTTACCACTTACCACTTACCACTTACCACTTACCACTTATCACTTACCACTTACCACTTACCACTTATCACTTACCACTTACCACTTACCACTTACCATTTTCCACTTACCACTTACCACTTACCACTTACCACTAACCACTTACCACTTACCACTTACCACTTACCACTTACCACTTACCACTTACCACTTACCACTTACCACTTACCACTTACCACTTACCACTTACCACTTACCACTTACCACTTACCACTTACCACTTACCACTTACCACTTACCACTTACCACTTACCACTTACCACTTACCACTTACCACTTACCACTTACCACTTACCACTTACCACTTACCACTTACCACTTACCACTTACCACTTACCACTTACCACATACAACATTCAACTTAAGTGGTTAGTGGTAAGTGGTAAGTGGTAAGTGGTAAGTGGTAAGTGGTACGTGGTAAGTGGTAAGTGGTAAGTGGTAAGTGGTAAGTGGTAAGTGGTAAGTGGTAAGTGGTAAGTGGTAAGTAGTAAGTGGTAAGTGGTAAGTGGTAAGTGGTAAGTGGTAAGTGGTAAGTGGTAAGTGGTAAGTGGTAAGTGGTAAGTGGTAAGTGGTAAGTGGTAAGTGGTAAGTGGTAAGTGGTAAGTGGTAAGTGGTAAGTGGTAAGTGGTAAGTGGTAAGTGGTGAGTGGTAAGTGGTAAGTGGTAAGTGGTAAGTGGTAAGTGGTAAGTGGTAAGTGGTAAGTGGTAAGTGGTAAGTGGTAAGTGGTAAGTGGTAAGTGGTAAGTGGTAAGTGGTAGAGTGGTAAGTGGTAAGTGGTAAGTGGTAAGTGGTAAGTGGTAAGTGGTAAGTGGTAAGTGGTAAGTGGTAAGTGGTAAGTGGTAAGTGGTAAGTGGTAAGTGGTAAGTGGTAAGTGGTAAGTGGTAAGTGGTAAGTGGTAAGTGGTAAGTGGTAAGTGGTAAGTGGTAAGTGGTAAGTGGTAAGTGGTAAGTGGTAAGTGGTAAGTGGTAAGTGGTAAGTGGTAAGTGGTAAGTGGTAAGTGGTAAGTGGTAAGTGGTAAGTGGTAAGTGGTAAGTGGTAAGTGGTAAGTGTAAGTGGTAAGTGGTAAGTGGTAAGTGGTAAGTGGTAAGTGGTAAGTGGTAAGTTGTAAGTGGTAAGTGGTAAGTGGTAAGTGGTAAGTGGTAAGTGGTAAGTGGTAAGTGGTAAGTGGTAAGTGGTAAGTGGTAAGTGGTAAGTGGTAAGTGGTAAGTGGTAAATGGTAAATGGTAAGTGGTACCACTTACCACTTACCACTTACCACTTACCACTTACCACTTACCACTTACCACTTACCACTTACCACTTACCACTTACCACTTACCACTTACCACTTACCACTTACCACTTACCACTTACCACTTACCGTTTACCTTTTACCACTTACCACTTACCACTTACCACTTACCACTTACCACTTAACCACTTACCACTTACCACTTACCACTTACCACTGTCCACTTACCACTTACCACTTACCACTTACCACTTACCACTTACCACTTACCACTTACCACTTACCACTTACCACTTACCACTTACCACTTACCACTTACCACTTACCACTTACCACTTACCACTTACCACTTACCACTTACCACTTACCACTTACCACTTAACACTTAACACTTAACACTTACCACTTACCACTTACCACTTACCACTTACCACTTACCACTTACCACTTACCACTTACCACTTACCACTTACCACTTACCACTTACCACTTACCACTTACCACTTACCACTTACCACTTACCACTAACCACTTACCACTTACCACTTACCACTTACCACTTACCACTTACCACTTACCACTTACCACTTACCACTTACCACTTACCACTTACCACTTACCACTTACCACTTACCACTTACCACTTACCACTTACCACTTACCACTTACCACTTACCACTTACCACTTACCACTTACCACTTACCACTTACCACTTACCACTTACCACTTACCACTTACCACTTACCACTTACCACTTACCACTTACCACTTACCACTTACCACTTACCACTTACCACTTACCACTTACCACTTACCACTTACCACTTACCACTTACCACTTACCACTTACCACTTACCACTTACCACTTACCACTTACCACTTACCACTTACCACTTACCACTTACCACTTACCACTTACCACTTACCACTTACCACTTACCACTTACCACTTACCACTTACCACTTACCACTTACCACTTACCACTTACCACTTACCACTTACCACTTACCACTTACCACTTACCACTTACCACTTACCACTTACCACCTACCACTTACCACTTACCACTTACCACTTACAACTTACAACTTAAGTGGTTAGTGGTAAATGGTAAGTGGTAAGGAGTAAGGGGTAAGTGGTAAGTGGTAAGTGGTAAGTGGTAAGTGGTAAGTGGTAAGTGGTAAGTGGTAAGTGGTAAGTGGTAAGTGGTAAGTGGTAAGTGGTAAGTGGTAAGTGGTAAGTGGTAAGTGGTAAGTGGTAAGTTGTAAGTGGTAAGTGGTAAGTGGTAAGTGGTAAGTGGTAAGTGGTAAGTGGTAAGTGGTAAGTGGTAAGTGGTAAGTGGTAAGTGGTAAGTGGTAAGTGGTAAGTGGTAAGTGGTAAGTGGTACCACTTACCACTTACCATTTACCAATTACCACTTACCACTTACCACTTACCACTTACCACTTACCACTTACCACTTACCACTTACCACTTACCACTTACCACTTACCACTTACCACTTACCACTTACCCCTTACCACTTACCACTTACCACTTACCACTTACCACTTACCACTTACCACTTACCACTTACCACTTACCACTTACCACTTACCACTTACAACTTACAACTTAAGTGGTTAGTGGTAAGTAGTAAGTGGTAAAAGGTAAGTGGTAAGTGGTAAGTGGTAAGTGGTAAGTGGTAAGTGGTAAGTGGTAAGTGGTAAGTGGTAAGTGGTAAGTGGTAAGTGGTAAGTGGTAAGTGGTAAGTGGTAAGTGGTAAGTGGTAAGTGGTAAGTGGTAAGTGGTAAGTGGTAAGTGGTAAGTGGTAACTGGTAAGTGGTAAGTGGTAAGTGGTAAGTGGTAAGTGGTAAGTGGTAAGTGGTAAGTGGTAAGTGGTAAGTGGTAAGTGGTAAGTGGTAAATGGTAAATGGTAAGAGGTAAGTGGTAAGTGGTAAGTGGTAAGTGGTAACCACTTACCATTTACCACTTACCACTTACCACTTACCACTTACCACTTACCACTTACCACTTACCACTTACCACTTACCACTTACCACTTACCCCTTACCACTTACCACTTACCACTTACCACTTACCACTTACCACTTACCACTTACCACTTACCACTTACCACTTACCACTTACCACTTACCACTTACCACTTACCACTTACCACTTACCACTTACCACTTACCACTTACAACTTACAACTTAAGTGGTTAGTGGTAAGTAGTAAGTGGTAAAAGGTAAGTGGTAAGTGGTAAGTGGTAAGTGGTAAGTGGTAAGTGGTAAGTGGTAAGTGGTAAGTGGTAAGTGGTAAGTGGTAAGTGGTAAGTGGTAAGTGGTAAGTGGTAAGTGGTAAGTGGTAAGTGGTAAGTGGTAAGTGGTAAGTGGTAAGTGGTAAGTGGTAAGTGGTAAGTGGTAAGTGGTAAGTGGTAAATGGTAAATGGTAAGTGGTACCACTTACCACTTACCATTTACCACTTACCACTTACCACTTACCACTTACCACTTACCACTTACCACTTACCACTTACCACTTACCACTTACCACTTACCACTTAGCTTTAACCACTTACCACTTACCACTTACCATTTACCATTTACCACTAACCACTTACCACTTACCACTTACCACTTACCACTTACCACTTACCACTTACCACTTACCACTTACCACTTACCACTTACCACTTACCTCTTACCACTTACCACTTACCACTTACCACTTACCACTTACTACTTACCACTTACCACTTACCACTTACCACTTACCACTTACCACTTACCACTTACCACTTACCACTAACCACTTACCACTTACCACTTACCACTTACCACTTACCACTTACCACTTACCACTTACCACTTACCACTTGTCACTTATCACTTACCACTTACCACTTACCACTTACCACTTACCACTTACCACTTACCACTTACCACTTACCACTTACCACTTACCACTTACCACTTACAACTTACCACTTACCACTTACCACTTACCACTTACCACTTACCACTTACCACTTACAACTTACCACTTACCACTTACCACTTACCACTTACCACTTACCACTTACCACTTACCACTTACCACTTACCACTTACCACTTACCACTTACCACTAACCACTTACCACTTACCACTTACCACTTACCACTTACCACTTACCACTTACCACTTACCACTTACCACTTGTCACTTATCACTTACCACTTACCACTTACCACTTACCACTTACCACTTACCACTTACCACTTACCACTTACCACTTACCACTTACCACTTACAACTTACCACTTACCACTTACCACTTACCACTTACCACTTACCACTTACCACTTACCACTTACCACTTACCACTTACCACTTACCACTTACCACTTACCACTTACCACTTACCACTTACCACTTACCACTTACCACTTACCACTTACCACTTACCACTTACCACTTACCACTTACCACTTACCACTTACCACTTACCACTTACCACTTACCACTTACCACTTACCACTTTCCACTTACCACTTACCACTTACCACTTACCACTTACCACTTACCACTAACCACTTACCACTTACCACTTACCACTTACCACTTACCACTTACCACTTACCACTTACCACTTACCACTTGTCACTTATCACTTACCACTTACCACTTACCACTTACCACTTACCACTTACCACTTACCACTTACCACTTACCACTTACCACTTACCACTTACCACTTACCACTTACCACTTACCACTTACCACTTACCACTTACCACTTACCACTTACCACTTACCACTTACCACTTACCACTTACCACTTACCACTTACCACTTACCACTTACCACTTACCACTTACCACTTACCACTTACCACTTACCACTTACCACTTACCACTTACCACTTACCACTTACCACTTACCACTTACCACTTACCACTTACCACTTACCACTTACCACTTACCACTTACCACTTAGCACTTACCACTTACCACTTACCACTTACCACTAACCACTTACCACTTACCACTTACCACTTACCACTTACCACTTACCACTTACCACTTACCACTTACCACTTGTCACTTATCACTTACCACTTACCACTTACCACTTACCACTTACCACTTACCACTTACCACTTACCACTTACCACTTACCACTTACCACTTACAACTTACCACTTACCACTTACCACTTACCACTTACCACTTACCACTTACCACTTACCACTTACCACTTACCACTTGTCACTTATCACTTACCACTTACCACTTACCACTTACCACTTACCACTTACCACTTACCACTTACCACTTACCACTTACCACTTACCACTTACCACTTACAACTTACCACTTACCACTTACCACTTACCACTTACCACTTACCACTTACCACTTACCACTTACCACTTACCACTTACCACTTACCACTTACCACTTACCACTTACCACTTACCACTTACCACTTACCACTTACCACTTACCACTTACCACTTACCACTTACCACTTACCACTTACCACTTACCACTTACCACTTACCACTTACCACTTACCACTTACCACTTACCACTTACAACTTACCACTTACCACTTACCACTTACCACTTACCACTTACCACTTACCACTTACCACTTACCACTTACCACTTACCACTTACCACTTACCACTTACCACTTACCACTTACCACTTACCACTTACCACTTACCACTTACCACTTACCACTTACCACTTACCACTTACCACTTACCACTTACCACTTACCACTTACCACTTACCACTTACCACTTACCACTTACCACTTACCACTTACCACTTACCACTTACCACTTACCACTTACCACATACCACTTACCACATACCACTTACCACTTACCACTTACCACTTACCACTTACCACTTACCACTTACCACTTACCACTTACCACTTACCACTTACCACTTACCACTTACCACTTACCACTTACCACTTACCACTTACCACTTACCACTTACCACTTACCACTGACCACTGACCACTTACCACTTACCACTTACCACTTACCACTTACCACTTACCACTTACCACTTACCACTTACCACTTACCACTTACCACTTACCACTGACCACTTACCACTTACCACTTACCACTTACCACTTACCACTTACCACTTACCACTTACCACTTACCACTTACCACTTACCACTTACCACTTACCACTTACCACTTACCACTTACCACTTACCACTTACCACTTACCACATACAACATTCAACTTAAGTGGTTAGTGGTAAGTGGTAAGTGGTAAGTGGTAAAAGGTAAGTGGTAAGTGGTAAGTGGTAAGTGGTAAGTGGTAAGTGGTAAGTGGTAAGTGGTAAGTGGTAAGTGGTAAGTGGTAAGTGGTAAGTGGTAAGTGGTAAGTGGTAAGTGGTAAGTGGTAAGTGGTAAGTGGTAAGTGGTAAGTGGTAAGTGGTAAGTGGTAAGTGGTAAGTGGTAAGTGGTAAGTGGTAAGTGGTAAGTGGTAAGTGGTAAGTGGTAAGTGGTAAGTGGTAAGTGGTAAGTGGTAAGTGGTAAGTGGTAAGTGGTAAGTGGTAAGTGGTAAGTGGTAAGTGGTAAGTGGTAAGTGGTAAGTGGTAAGTGGTAAGTGGTAAGTGGTAAGTGGTAAGTGGTAAGTGGTAAGTGGTAAGTGGTAAGTGGTAAGTGGTAAGTGGTCAGTGGTAAGTGGTAAGTGGTAAGTGGTAAGTGGTAAGTGGTAAGTGGTAAGTGGTAAGTATTAAGTGGTAAGTGGTAAAAGGTAAGTGGTAAGATGTAAGTGGTAAGTGGTAAGTGGTAAGTGGTAAGTGGTAAGTGGTAAGTGGTAAGTGGTAAGTGGTAAGTGGTAAGTGGTAAGTGGTAAGTGGTAAGTGGTAAGTGGTAAGTGGTAAGTGGTAAGTGGTAAGTGGTAAGTGGTAAGTGGTAAGTGGTAAATGGTAAGTGGTAAGTGGTACCACTTACCACTTACCACTTACCACTTACCACTTACCACTTACCACTTACCACTTACCACTTACCACTTACCACTTACCACTTACCACTTACCACTAACCACTTACCACTTACCACTTACCACTGACCACTTACCACTTACCACTTACCACTTACCACTTACCACTTACCACTTACCACTTACCACTTACCACTTACCACTTACCACTTACCACTTACCACTTACCACTTACCACTTACCACTTACCACTTACCACTTACCACTTACCATTTACCACTTACCACTTACCACTTACCACTTACCACTTACCACTTACCACTTACCACTTACCACTTACCACTTACCACTTACCACTTACCATTTACCACTTACCACTTACCACTTACCACTTACCACTTACCACTTACCACTTACCACTTACCACTTACCACTTACCACTTACCACTTACCACTTACCACTTACCACTTACCACTTACCACTTACCACTTACCACTTACCACTTACCACTTACCACTTACCACTTACCACTTACCACTTACCACTTACCACTTACCACTTACTACTTACCACTTACCACTTACCACTTACCACTTACCACTTACCACTTACCACTTACCACTTACCACTTACCACTTACCACTTACCACTTACCACTTACGACTTACCACTTACCACTTACCACTTACCACATTCAACTTGCAACTTAAGTGGTTAGTGGTAAGTGGTATGTGGTAAGTGGTTAATAGTAAGTGGTAAGTGGTAAGTGGTAAGTGGTAAGTGGTAAGTGGTAAGTGGTAAGTGGTAAGTGGTAAGTGGTAAGTGGTAAGTGGTAAGTGGTAAGTGGTAAGTGGTAAGTGGTAAGTGGTTAGTGGTAAGTGGTAAGTGGTTAGTGGTAAGTGGTAAGTGGTAAGTGGTAAGTGGTAAGTGGTAAGTGGTAAGTGGTAAGTGGTAAGTGGTAAGTGGTAAGTGGTAAGTGGTAAGTGGTAAGTGGTAAGTGGTAAGTGGTAAGTGGTAAGTGGTAAGTGGTTAGTGGTTAGTGGTAAGTGGTAAGTGGTAAGTGGTAAATGGTAAATGGTTAGTGGTACCAATTACCACTTACCACTTACCACTTACGACATACCACTTACCACTTACCACTTATTACTTACCACTTACCACTTACCACTAACTACTTACCACTTACCACTTACCACTTACCACTTACCACTTACCACTTACCACTTACCACTTACCACTTACCACTTACCACTTACCACTTACCACTTACCACTTACCACTTACCACTTACCACTTACCACTTACCACTTACCACTTACCACTTACCACTTACCACTTACCACTTACCACTTACCACTTACCACTTACCACTTACCACTTACCACTTACCACTTACCACTTACCACTTACCACTTACCACTTACCACTTACCACTTACCACTTACCACTTACCACTTACCACTTACCACTTACCACTTACCACTTACCACTTACCACTTACCACTTACCACTTACCACTTACCACATACAACATTCAACTTAAGTGGTAAGTGGTAAGTGGTAAGTGGTAAGTGGTAAGTGGTAAGTGGTAAGTGGTAAGTGGTAAGTGGTAAGTGGTAAGTGGTAAGTGGTAAGTGGTAAGTGGTAAGTGGTAAGTGGTAAGTGGTAAGTGGTAAGTGGTAAGTGGTAGGTGGTAAGTGGTTAATAGTAAGTGGTAAGTGGAAAGTGGTTAGTGGTAAGTGGTAAGTGGTAAGTGGCAAGTGGTAAGTGGTAAGTGGTAAGTGGTAAGTGGTAAGTGGTAAGTGGTAAGTGGTAAGTGGTAAGTGGTAAGTGGTAAGTGGTAAGTGGTAAGTGGTAAGTGGTAAGTGGTAAGTGGTAAGTGGTAAGTGGTTAGTATTAAGTGGTAAGTGGTAAGTGGTAAGTGGTAAGTGGTAAGTGGTAAGTGGTTAGTGGTAAATGGTAAGTGGTAAGTGGTAAGTGGTAACCTTACCACTTACCACTTACCACTTACTACTTACCACTTACCACTTACCACTTACCACTTACCACTTACCACTTACCACTTACCACTTACCACTTACCACTTACCACTTACCACTTACCACTTACCACTTACCACTTACCACTTACCACTTACCACTTACCACTTACCACTTACCACTTACCACTTACCACTTACCACTTACCACTTACCACTTACCACTTACCACTTACCACTAACCACTAACCACTTACCACTTACCACTTACCACTTACCACTTACCACTTACTATTAACCACTTACCACCTACCACTTACCACTTACCACTTACCACTTACCACTTACCACTTACCACTTACCACTTACCACTTACCACTTGCCACTTACCACTTACCACTTACCACTTACCACTTACCACTTACCACTTACCACTTACCACTTACCACTTACCACTTACCACTTACCACTTACCACTTAAGTTGAATGTTGTATGTGGTAAGTGGTAAGTGGTAAGTGGTAAGTGGTAAGTGGTAAGTGGTAAGTGGTAAGTGGTAAGTGGTAAGTGGTAAGTGGTAAGTGGTAAGTGGTAAGTGGTAAGTGGTAAGTGGTAAGTGGTAAGTGGTAAGTGGTAAGTGGTAAGTGGTAAGTGGTAAGTGGTAAGTGGTAAGTGGTAAGTGGTAAGTGGTAAGTGGTAAGTGGTAAGTGGTAAGTGGTAAGTGGTAAGTGGTAAGTGGTAAGTGGTAAGTGGTAAGTGGTAACCTTACCACTTACCACTTACCACTTACTACTTACCACTTACCACTTACCACTTACCACTTACCACTTACCACTTACCACTTACCACTTACCACTTACCACTTACCACTTACCACTTACCACTTACCACTTACCACTTACCACTTACCACTTACCACTTACCACTTACCACTTACCACTTACCACTTACCACTTACCACTTACCACTTACCACTTACCACTTACCACTTACCACTTACCACTTACCACTTACCACTTACCACTTACCACTTACCACTTACCACTTACCACTTACCACTTACCACTTACCACTTACCACTTACCACTTACCACTTACCACTTACCACTTACCACTTACCACTTACCACTTACCACTTACCACTTACCACTTACCACTTACCACTTACCACTTACCACTTACCACTTACCACTTACCACTTACCACTTACCACTTACCACTTACCACTTACCACTTACCACTTACCACTTACCACTTACCACTTACCACATACAACATTCAACTTAAGTGGTAAGTGGTAAGTGGTAAGTGGTAAGTGGTAAGTGGTAAGTGGTAAGTGGTAAGTGGTAAGTGGTAAGTGGTAAGTGGTAAGTGGTAAGTGGTAAGTGGTAAGTGGTAAGTGGTAAGTGGTAAGTGGTAAGTGGTAAGTGGTAGGTGGTAAGTGGTTAATAGTAAGTGGTAAGTGGAAAGTGGTTAGTGGTAAGTGGTAAGTGGTAAGTGGTAAGTGGTAAGTGGTAAGTGGTAAGTGGTAAGTGGTAAGTGGTAAGTGGTAAGTGGTAAGTGGTAAGTGGTAAGTGGTAAGTGGTAAGTGGTAAGTGGTAAGTGGTAAGTGGTAAGTGGTAAGTGGTAAGTGGTTAGTATTAAGTGGTAAGTGGTAAGTGGTAAGTGGTAAGTGGTAAGTGGTAAGTGGTAAGTGGTAAGTGGTTAGTGGTAAATGGTAAGTGGTAAGTGGTAAGTGGTAACCTTACCACTTACCACTTACCACTTACTACTTACCACTTACCACTTACCACTTACCACTTACCACTTACCACTTACCACTTACCACTTACCACTTACCACTTACCACTTACCACTTACCACTTACCACTTACCACTTACCACTTACCACTTACCACTTACCACTTACCACTTACCACTTACCACTTACCACTTACCACTTACCACTTACCACTTACCACTTACCACTTACCACTTACCACTTACCACTTACCACTTACCACTTACCACTTACCACTTACCACTAACCACTAACCACTTACCACTTACCACTTACCACTTACCACTTACCACTTACCACTTACCACTTACCCCTTACCACTTACCACTTACCACTTACCACTTACCACTTACCACTTACCACTTACCACTTACCACTTACCACTTACCACTTACCACTTACCACTTACCACTTACCACTTACCACTTACCACTTACCACTTACCACTTACCACTTACCACTTACCACTTACCACTTACCACTTACCACTTACCACTTACCACTTACCACTTACCACTTACCACTTACCACTTACCACTTACCACTTACCACTTACCACTTACCACTTACCACTTACCACTTACCACTTACCACTTACCACTTACCACTTACCACTTACCACTTACCACTTACCACTTACCACTTACCACTTACCACTTACCACTTACCACTTACCACTTACCACTTACCACTTACCACTTACCACTTACCACTTACCACTTACCACTTACCACTTACCACTTACCACTTACCACTTACCACTTACCACTTACCACTTACCACTTACCACTTACCACTTACCACATACAACATTCAACTTAAGTGGTAAGTGGTAAGTGGTAAGTGGTAAGTGGTAAGTGGTAAGTGGTAAGTGGTAAGTGGTAAGTGGTAAGTGGTAAGTGGTAAGTGGTAAGTGGTAAGTGGTAAGTGGTAAGTGGTAAGTGGTAAGTGGTAAGTGGTAAGTGGTAAGTGGTAAGTGGTAAGTGGTAAGTGGTAAGTGGTAAGTGGTAAGTGGTAGGTGGTAAGTGGTTAATAGTAAGTGGTAAGTGGAAAGTGGTTAGTGGTAAGTGGTAAGTGGTAAGTGGTAAGTGGTAAGTGGTAAGTGGTAAGTGGTAAGTGGTAAGTGGTAAGTGGTAAGTGGTAAGTGGTAAGTGGTAAGTGGTAAGTGGTAAGTGGTAAGTGGTAAGTGGTAAGTGGTAAGTGGTAAGTGGTTAGTATTAAGTGGTAAGTGGTAAGTGGTAAGTGGTAAGTGGTAAGTGGTAAGTGGTAAGTGGTAAGTGGTTAGTGGTAAATGGTAAGTGGTAAGTGGTAAGTGGTAACCTTACCACTTACCACTTACCACTTACTACTTACCACTTACCACTTACCACTTACCACTTACCACTTACCACTTACCACTTACCACTTACCACTTACCACTTACCACTTACCACTTACCACTTACCACTTACCACTTACCACTTACCACTTACCACTTACCACTTACCACTTACCACTTACCACTTACCACTTACCACTTACCACTTACCACTTACCACTTACCACTTACCACTTACCACTTACCACTTACCACTAACCACTAACCACTTACCACTTACCACTTACCACTTACCACTTACCACTTACCACTTACCACTTACCCCTTACCACTTACCACTTACCACTTACCACTTACCACTTACCACTTACCACTTACCACTTACCACTTACCACTTACCACTTACCACTTACCACTTACCACTTACCACTTACCACTTACCACTTACCACTTACCACTTACCACTTACCACTTACCACTTACCACTTACCACTTACCACTTACCACTTACCACTTACCACTTACCACTTACCACTTACCACTTACCACTTACCACTTACCACTTACCACTTACCACTTACCACTTACCACTTACCACTTACCACTTACCACTTACCACTTACCACTTACCACTTACCACTTACCACTTACCACTTACCACTTACCACTTACCACTTACCACTTACCACTTACCACTTACCACTTACCACTTACCACTTACCACTTACCACTTACCACTTACCACTTACCACTTACCACTAACCACTTACCACTTACCACTTACCACTTACCACTTACCACTTACCACTTACCACTTACCACTTACCACTTACCACTTACCACTTACCACTTACCACTTACCACTTACCACTTACCACTTACCACTTACCACTTACCACTTACCACTTACCACTTACCACTTACCACTTACCACTTACCACTTACCACTTAAGTGGTAAGTGGTAAGTGGTAAGTGGTAAGTGGTAAGTGGTAAGTGGTAAGTGGTAAGTGGTAAGTGGTAAGTGGTAAGTGGTAAGTGGTAAGTGGTAAGTGGTAAGTGGTAAGTGGTAAGTGGTAAGTGGTAAGTGGTAAGTGGTAAGTGGTAAGTGGTAAGTGGTAAGTGGTAAGTGGTAAGTGGTAAGTGGTAAGTGGTAAGTGGTAAGTGGTAAGTGGTAAGTGGTAAGTGGTAAGTGGTAAGTGGTAAGTGGTAAGTGGTAAGTGGTAAGTGGTAAGTGGTAAGTGGTAAGTGGTAAGTGGTAAGTGGTAAGTGGTAAGAGGTAAGTGGTAAGTGGTAAGTGGTAAGTGGTAAGTGGTAAGTGGTAAGTGGTAAGTGGTAAGTGGTAAGTGGTAAGTGGTAAGTGGTAAGTGGTAAGTGGTAATTGGTAAGTGGTAAGTGGTAAGTGGTAAGTGGTAAGTGGTAAGTGGTAAGTGGTACCACTTACCATTTACCATTTACCAATTACCAATTACCACTTACCACTTACCATTTACCATTTACCACTTACCACTTACCACTTACCACTTACCACTTACCACTTACCACTTACCACTTACCACTAACCACTTACCACTTACCACTTACCACTTACCACTTACCACTTACCACTTACCACTTACCACTTACCACTTACCACTTACCACTTACCACTTACCACTTACCACTTACCACTTACCACTTACCACTTACCACTTACCACTTACCACTTACCACTTACCACTTACCACTTACCACTTACCACTTACCACTTACCACTTACCACTTACCACTTACCACTTACCACTTACCACTTACCACTTACCACTTACCACTTACCACTTACCACTTACCACTTACCACTTACCACTTACCACTTACCACTTACCACTTAAGTGGTAACTGGTAAGTGGTAAGTGGTAAGTGGTAAGTGGTAAGTGGTAAGTGGTAAGTGGTAAGTGGTAAGTGGTAAGTGGTAAGTGGTAAGTGGTAAGTGGTAAGTGGTAAGTGGTAAGTGGTAAGTGGTAAGTGGTAAGTGGTAAGTGGTAAGTGGTAAGTGGTAAGTGGTAAGTGGTAAGGGGTAAGTGGTAAGTGGTAAGTGGTAAGTGGTAAGTGGTTAGTGGTTAGTGGTAAGTGGTAAGTGGTAAGTGGTAAGTGGTAAGTGGTAAGTGGTAAGTGGTAAGTTGTAAGTGGTAAGTGGTAAGTGGTAAGTGGTAAGTGGTAAGTGGTAAGTGGTAAGTGGTAAGTGGTAAGTGGTAAGTGGTAAGTGGTAAGTGGTAAGTGGTAAGTGGTAAGTGGTAAGTGGTAAGTGGTAAGTGGTAAGTGGTAAGTGGTAAGTGGTAAGTGGTAAGTGGTAAGTGCTAAGTGCTAAGTGCTAAGTGGTAAGTGGTAAGTGGTAAATGGTAAGTGGTAAGTGGTAAGTGGTAAGTGGTAAGTGGTAAGTGGTAAGTGGTAAGTGGTAAGTAATAAGTGGTAAGTGGTAAGTGGTAAGTGGTAAGTGGTAAGTGGTAAGTGGTAAGTGGTAAGTGGTAAGTGGTAAGTGGTAAGTGGTAAGTGGTAAGTGGTAAGTGGTAAGTGGTAAGTGGTAAGTGGTAAGTGGTAAGTGGTAAGTGGTAAGTGGTAAGTGGTAAGTGGTAAGTGGTAAGTGGTAAGTGGTAAGTGGTAAGTGGTAAGTGGTAAGTGGTAAGTGGTAAGTGGTAAGTGGTAAGTGGTAAGTGGTAGGTGGTAAGTGGTAAGTGGTAAGTGGTAAGTGTTAAGTGGTAAGTGGTAAGTGCTAAGTGGTA
>CAKOBK010001077.1:5000-7500 GCA_932526605.1 Nephrotoma flavescens
AATTATTATATTTAAAAATAGTATTAAATATTAATTATACAAAATATAATTAAAATAGTATAAATTATTATTTTTATACAACACAATCCATTCAATAGCTTGACTTAGCGCTATGTACATTTTTAATTATAATTTCTCATGTAACTTTTAATTTATAAGTCGTAGAGAAATGTGACTTACTTGAAAAGTTCTTAGAATTTAAGTTTCTACAAATCAATATTGTTTTGAAATTGGTACCGCCACCAGGTGATGAGTTTTTATTCCGACTACAATAGTTAAAAATTTAAAATTTTTCGTTTATATTAACCTCAATAACTAGCTGTATTCAAATTTTTAGGTTGATATCATGAATGAGAATAATAGTTTTTGGAGTTTTAAATTTTTATACAACACAATCCATTCAATAGCTTGACTTAGCGCTATGTACATTTTCAAATATAATTTATCATGTAACTTTTAATTTATAAGTCTTAGAGAAATGTGACTTTCTTGAAAAGTTCTTAGAATTTAAGTTTCTACAAATCAATATTGTTTTGAAATTGGTACCGCCACCAGGTGATGAGTTTTTATTCCGACTACAATAGTTAAGAAATTAAAATTCTTCGTTTTTATTAACCTCAATGACTAGCTGCATTCAAAATTTTAGGTTGATATCATGAATGAGAATAATAATTTTTTGAGTTTTAAATTTTTATACAACTCAATCCATTCAATAGCTTGACTTAGCGCGATGTACATTTTTAATTATAATTTCTCATGTAACTTTCTCATGTAACTCATGTAACTCCAATATATATATAAAATATATAAAAAAAATATAAAAATATATAAAATATATAAAAAATTATAAAATAAAAAATATAAAATAATATAAAACTAAGCCAACGACACATAGGGTTCCCAAGCGGTCACCCATCTAAGTACTAACTATGCCCTACGTTGCTTGACTTCGGTGATCGAACGAGTACCGGTATATTAAACATGGTATGGTCGTTGTCGAATACATTCATCTCAATTTTTAAATAAATTTAGTTTTAAAGATCAAACAGGCAAAATTGTTAATAATGGTCGTAGCGAAAAACCACTTACATATTCGGATTCAGCGTGCAATTTTACATGGGAATTGCATATAAAATAATTTTTTTCACATTTGGTTCGGATTTTGGCAATTTGATTCCCATTTTTCTATGGGAAAGTATAATAGAGGTATATGGACAGACAAGTCAAACAGGCAAAATTGTTAATAATGGTCGTAGCGAAAAACCACTTACATATTCGGATTCAGCGTACAATTTTACATAGGAATTGCATATAAAATAATTTTTTTCACATTTGGTTCGGATTTTGGAAATTTGATTCTCATTTTACTATGGGAAAGTATAATAGAGGTATATGGACAGACAAGTCAAACAGGCAAAATTGTTAATAATGGTCGTAGCGAAAAACCACTTACATATTCGGATTCAGCGTGCAATTTTACATGGGAATTGCATATAAAATAATTTTTTTCACATTTGGTTCGGATTTTGGAAATTTGATTCCCATTTTACTATGGGAAAGTATAATAGAGGTATATGGACAGACAAGTCAAACAGGCAAAATTGTTAATAATGGTCGTAGCGAAAAACCACTTACATATTCGGATTCAGCGTGCAATTTTACATGGGAATTGCATATAAAATAATTTTTTTCACATTTAGTTCGGATTTTGGCAATTTGATTCCCATTTTACTATGGGAAAGTATAATAGAGGTATATGGACAGATAAGTCAAACAGGGAAAATTGTTAATAATGGTCGTAGCGAAAAACCACTTACATATTCGGATTCAGCGTGCAATTTTACATGGGAATTGCATATAAAATAATTTTTTTCACATTTGGTTCGGATTTTGGCAATTTGATTCTCATTTTACTATGGGAAAGTATAATAGAGGTATATGGACAGACAAGTCAAACAGGCAAAATTGTTAATAATAGTCGTAGCGAAAAACCACTTACATATTCGGATTCAGCGTGAAATTTTACATGGGAATTGCATATAAAATAATTTTTTTCACATTTGGTTCGGATTTTGGAAATTTGATTCTCATTTTACTATGGGAAAGTATAATAGAGGTATATGGACAGACAAGTCAAACAGGCAAAATTGTTAATAATGGTCGTAGCGAAAAACCACTTACATATTCGGATTCAGCGTGCAATTTTACATGGGAATTGCATATAAAATAATTTTTTTCACATTTGGTTCGGATTTTGGCAATTTGATTCCCATTTTACTATGGGAAAGTATAATAGAGGTATATGGACAGATAAGTCAAACAGGGAAAATTGTTAATAATGGTCGTAGCGAAAAACCACTTACATATTCGGATTCAGCGTGCAATTTTACATGGGAATTGCATATAAAATAATTTTTTTCACATTTGGTTCGGATTTTGGCAATTTGATTCTCATTTTACTATGGGAAAGTATAATAGAGGTATATGGACAGACAAGTCA
>CAKOBK010001078.1:0-41917 GCA_932526605.1 Nephrotoma flavescens
CGAATCCTATCTGGAAACGCGAAGCGTAGAGATTGACCGCATTATCAAGACTACAGCCAGCTTCTCCATAAACCAGGACCATTTCAATTTTTTCTTGTACAGTTAAATACTCCATTCTGAATTGTAATAGCCTTACGCAAACGAACTGAATCGATATTTTTAAAACAAAAAATATCATTTATTTGAAAATAAATTTAGTCGCATGTTCCTATGCAAAATCATCGCCGTCGTTGTTCATGTGTTACGCTAAAAGTAGTTTTTTTTTAAATTTTAACAAACAGGGGCGGGGGGTCCTAATTTTAGCACTAATGTATTTCCCCTCCAGAATGATTTAATTTTGATAATGGTCATTTTTATCGTAGATGGCTTATTTTCCGAGATATTTGAAAGTTTCAGCTTAAAAAACCCACCCGGTATGTATATATATATATATATATATATATATATATATATATATATATATATATATATATATATATATATATATATATAGATATATATATATATATATATATATATATATATATATATATATATATATATATATATATATATATATATATATATATATATATATATATATATATATATATATATATATATATATATATATATATATATATATATATATATATATATATATATATATATATATATATATATATATATATATATATATATATATATATATATATATATATATATATATATATATATATATATATATATATATATATATATATATATATATATATATATATATATATATATATATATATATATATATATATATATATATATATATATATATATATATATATATATATATATATATATATATATATATATATATATATATATATATATATATATATATATATATATATATATATATATAAATTATTTTTAAAATATCTTTGGTCTGGTTAATCAATTATTAATGTTACTGTTGGTGATTTTGTTTATTAAGTAAAAATATATATTCTTCTTAAAAAAATTGAAAAAATTATAAAACAAAAAAAAAATTAAAAAGAAAAAAAGAAAATGATTTGTTATTGCTTCCATTTCTTTCTGAAAAACATCTAAACAAAAAACAAAATTAGTAAATATACTTATTATATTTTCTTTTTTATTAAAGTGCATACTTTATTCTTCTAATTTTCCGTATAGAATATAAAACAAGAAATTTGAAAAACGGGAAATTTTATCTGCGTTAAAATTTTACACTTTATAAAAGAAATAGGTAATTGATAGAAAATTATCAAAATATTATGTGGTTCTTTTAATTAAAATTTCTCTAGTCTATGCATAATAAACCAACATTTTGATTTTAAATTGATGAAACACGTTGAATCTTAAGAGAGGCGGGAAGGGGCCTAACATAGTGGGAAAAGTTGTGTCTCTTATGGAAAATAATTTCTAAAAATATACTTGTATATAAAAATGTAAATAAATAATAAATGTAAATACATGTTATGTATGTATGTATATTAGAAATGTCTTCAAAAATGAGTCGGACTATTTTTAAGATTCTAAAAGAAAAATTGAAGACTTAAAAAAATATGAATAAAATATATTTAAAGAAATGCCCTATCAAACAGAGCTTTAGCACAATATTTCACATCGTTTGATTTAACATTTTCAATATCGAGTTTTTTGTTTTTCTTTAATAATTTTTATTGTAAATAAAACTAAACAAAAAAGGCAAATAATAAGAAAGAATATAGTGATTTCTAATTTTTATTAGTTTTGGTTGCCATTTCTTTTTCTTTTTTTATTTTAATTTTTTTTTTTTTTCAAAGATAGATTTCTGTTTGCAATACCTCCCGAATCCGCGGGCGATCGGTCTTTTTTGCGTTTCTTTTTTTTAGAACCGTAACCATAGTTGTCGCGTGCGCTCCACCCCGGGTATAATTCCATATGCGCTTGTCGTTCTTGTCGTGCTTTTTCATAGTATTTACTCTGTTCTTCACGGCTGAGTGAATGCCACTATAAAATTTTTAGTAGTTTTATGTATTTTTTAAGTATAATTTTTAACATAAAATTTCTATTTTTTTTTAATTTTATTAAAACTGCGTATCGTACATCGGATCACATAAAATGGTCGATTAAATGAAAACGCCATCTTTCATTGTGGAAACATGCTAAGAATAATCTCAGATAATATACTGGCAACTTTAATATTTGTATATTATATATTATGGCATTAGAGGTCAGTTTGTAATTCCAAATATGTACTGAACTTTTTTTTAAACAAGATGAAAATAGTTTTTCGTTAAAAATCGGAATAATTTTACAACCTTTAAAGGGGATAAAACAAATATTATTACCAAATCAAAAATTGGTTGCAATAAATAAATAGAAAATAGTTGTAGATCCAGAAAAGTGCATCGATCACCTCAGGCCTAACCTTGTGTTACATCTTACTTTATTTGGCAATATAATAGTTAAAAATTAAATAAACCAAAATAGTTTAAAATCATACTTCATTCAGCAAAGGTAATATATAAAATCTTATTTTGAAAAACTAAATTTCCTCGACCATTTTATGTGGGTATCATAAAACAAAACAGTACATATATTTAAAAAATAATAAATACATTTAGTCTCGTTTTTCTTTTTGTCTCTAAAACTGGATGAAAATATGTATATGAAACAAATAATATAAAAAAACATAAACAAAAATATAAATTTTCATTTAATTTCTGATATTATACTTAAGATATACAATATTTAAAAAAAGAATTGTCTCATCAAATGAAAAAAAAAATTATCTTACCCGCCTTCCTAATATTTGATTTATTGCCGCCGATTCTTTTAATGTACACTCTGCGACTACTTTCGCTCGCATCTCTTTCATATACAACATAAACGCATTCAGTGGTTTCTTTATGTGAGGCTTCTTTTTCTCATTTGATTCTTTGCTCTCGGCTTGTATGACACCTGGCGAAACTTTCTGATCGTGTGACGTTCTGAAATTAGATATTAACCATTAATTATTTTAGAAAAATTGACGTGATTGTAAATGACAGCAAAGAAACGTGCAATACTTTAGGCCAGCTTCTTCTTTATCAAATAGTTCTTCAACACCACAGAGTCTTCGCAAAAATTTCAATCTTACTTCCACAAATAATACTAAAAAAAATCATATTACATAATTTGGGGAGTTGTGAATTTTGGGATTATTTATATACTGAAAATCAAAATACTGACCAAATATCCAAAAAAATACTTAAAAAATAAATCCTTAAAATTTGAAATCATGAAAAGAAAAATATTTAAAAACTAAATTAATGGCTATCGTTGGTCCATTTCCAATCATAGACCCAGTTCATTCTATTTCCCATTTAATTCATCAAGGTAGGTATGAGGTAATCGCGGAATAGTCTGTACCGTTAACTACCGCCTTCCACTGAAAATAACGCCTAGGAGTTATTTTAATAGAACTAATATAACTTGCACAGTAAAGGCATTGAAAACACTATTTTTGCACTACACTACTAGAATCTCCATACAAATGGATGTTGGTTTTTCCCGTTTAATCTTTCCCTTGTCGTCGTCTTTACTTAGTTTAATTAATTGCTTCAATAATATTGTCGATTATCTTATCACATACATAACCACACCAAACACTTTTCCTGATTCTGCTTAAATAGTTTTCACTTTGATCCATTAATCTGGAAAATTTCTTTAACTATTCATTCAAATACACTAAAACCTCGATCTTCGTCGTTAATTGGGCCCCGATAAAGACGACGCAAATCGAAATAAATTTTCCTACACATTGATATTTTTATGTTTGTCTAACTAGCACTTAAACGAAATATTTCCTTTAGAAAAATATAGAAAAAAAGATACAGAATAAAATGGGGAAACCAATTTAAATAAAATTTAAGCAACGCAAATAGAAATTTTAATGACGTATTTGAATAAAACACCGGATTAGTGAAGTGTGTGTGTGGGGCTAGGCGATAAATGTCTAGTGGGGCTAGGCGATAAATGTAAGCAGGAGTTAATAAAACAGTACGAGACTGCACCTAATAAAAAGGTGTCAGTGTTTGCCATTAATTCAGAACAGCAGTCCAACTTGAGTTTACAGTATCGCCAGTTCAGTTAATTTGTGAACCGTATTCATTCAAACATGTTTATACGAAAGTAACATCATCTTCACCAACGTACGTTCAGGGTAGATTTTGAAATGGTTATTGGAAATGGACAAACAAGAATATTTTGAAATTGAGCTGTAATTCCAATTGTAAATGAAAACCGATAAATCTTGTATTAGAGCCTAGTGCAACCTAAAAATGTGATAATTGATCATTTGTCGTCTTATTCGACTGCCTGATGTGTCGTTAATGCCTGCTGGATCCCTAATAAAATCATTTATAAAGGTATCAAACATCGAACTGAAACAAAAACAAATGAAATTTTGAGCTGGACTTCAAAAACTACATCCACAGCTTTAAGCAGTGAATAAAATAAGCCATCATACACTTTTTTAGGAGGGATGCGAGTAGCATACAGAGATAATATGTAAACAACTTCATTACCACGTCAAACCATACAACAGATCTGGGAACTGGCCAGGATGCAATGGACTGAGCACTCACTAATCCGAAGCAAAAATTATCATCGAAATCTCACTGAGACGAACAAACATTTTAATGGGATATACGAAATGGAAAAAAAACAGTTTTGGAAGTTTTTAAACAAACGCAAAATTAGACAGCTCGGGGATGATGGCAGTTAAAGTAAAAAAGTGTTGTGACCCGCAGGTCATTTGTTGCCATTTATAACTTTCGTACTAGTGTGCCATATGTTATTTGAGAGATGGCATGTAAGAACATTCCGGTTATTAAAAATAAAAACCGGTTATATAAAATCCGACCGAAAACTAAACTGGGATTGCTTTACTGTAAATAGAGCACGATATCGAAATATGAATTTTTTGACCAATTGGATGTCCAGCACTCTAACAACGCTAGATTTGTTCCTATGGGGTTCACAAATAGCAAAAGTCCATGCCAACGATTCACAAAAAATTAAGAAAAAAATTAACCTCAAACTGGAACACCCTTTATAAAAGGTTATAATTAGCATTGGGGAATCGTTGTTTTGGCTCGATGAACTCAACAATATTAAAATTCAAAGTTTTCTTCAATCGAAACCACATTGGATACGTTTGGAAATTAGTTTCAAACTAAACACAATAATTGCAAAAGAGACATGGGACCGGTATAGCCCAAATAAAAGTGAACGTGTGCATTCACAATAGATATCCAAAATAGTATACATTATCACAATGTCTGTTGCTGCCGCTATACTACTCAACATCATGCTAATACATATACATATTTGAAATACCAACCAAGGCTTAGCATCATGATGAACTTAAACTACATAGTACAAGGATTCAAGTCAGAATACAATAATTTCTTGTTCAAATATAAAACTCGACCTTCTAAGCATTGAATTCATTTCTCTACTGTCAGACATTATAATATATAATTTGTATTTAGGTATAAATTGTGCAAACCTCTGTTGTGATAAATGAAATGGATATCCTAACATAATCGAATTTGGCTTATTATTATTTTGACATTTATACGACGAATAAATACTAAAAGAGTTCACTAAATTATTGACGTTGCGCTTATTACTTTCGGTTATCACGTCACTACTTTTATTGATAACGTTGGCATCATCGTAATTAATATTATTACATATAATACTATCGATATCATTAATATCGTCATGATTACCAAGACTTAATTTGATATCATGATTATTGTTGCTCGGATCTATGATCATCGCACTAATATTATTATTATTATCTTTATTACTATTATTATTTATATTACCATGTGTATTATTAAGATTGCTATCACGACTAAGATTATCATCACTATTACAATCGTCCGGACATCGATTGAATAATTTTTTGTCCTGGAATGCGGCCGCATATTTAAAATAATATTCCGACATTAAATTTTGCTCGAGTAACTGATTAATTAACGATATTAAATTATTTGTAGCAATTTTATTTGTTAAGATATTCGAATGGATTAAATTTCGTAAATGCTCTTGCGATGTTGAGCAATTGCCGCTGTTTAATAATGAATTTTTTATTTTATTACCGCCACTTGAATTACTTTGATTATAATCGAGCGATGTATTATAGTAACATAAATTAGTTAAATTACCTCCTGAATTAATAGTAGATGATTGTAGATATTGATTTGTTAGTTTTAAATATCGCTCCAAGTGTAATTTGGCCGCATCCAGTGATTGCTTCTGATCTAAAAAATTTAATATTGGTGATGACAGCAGGACTGTGGTTGACGTAGTATGATTTGATGATGAATTACTGGTATTATTATCCGCGGTACTATTATTATTATTATTGTTATTATTATTAGCGTTGGTGTTATTATTCTGAATTAATTGTTTTGATGCAAATTGTGGCCAAGTAGTGCCCGGTAAATTTTGTAAATTTTCAATAGAAAGTCCTGTTGAATTGGATGCAAAAGGCAATTGAAATTTATCCGATTGATCTAAATCACGATTACCTTCATTTAATACATCAATCGAGTCGTCTGACTTAATATTCCCTTGTAAATCACTCGTATAATCGGAATTATTAGATATATTTACGTCATATACATCGTTAGCAGATGATAGCAGTAATGGTGATGTTGCTGACAATAAAGACAATGACGACGATGATGAGTTTATTGTGTTAGTTGACGAAGATGGTGGCACTATTGCTATTGGCCTCTTTTTAATTGATAGATTTAATGGTTCATTAGAACTATCCATTTTATTCCCAACACTTTAACTATTTAATTTATTTTTATTTTAATATTTTCCACGAAACAATACACAAATTCGTTTAAAAAACAACTAAATAAAAATGGTCCTCTAACTATAGTAGTAATCACGTATTTTATTAAAATAAAAACCACAGGTAATATAACCAATATCGGCGGGAAAAATCATTATCCTAAAAATTAAACATTAATTTTATTTATAACTAGTCTGTATTTTGACTTGCAACATCATATTTTTTTGGTGTGGTGGGTTTTTATATTATATGTGATATATTCGTCCACACAAGATTCGTATATATTTTCACATATAATATAAGCAATCCACAGGTTTAAAAAAAAAAAAAATATATATATATATATATATATATATATATATATATATATATATATATATATATATATATATATATATATATATATATATATATATATATATATATATATATATATATATATATATATATATATATATATATATATATATATATATATATATATATATATATATATATATATATATATATATATATATATATATATATATATATATATATATATATATATATATATATATATATATATATATATATATATATATATATATATATATATATATATATATATATATATATATATATATATATATATATATATATATATATATATATATATATATATATATATATATATATATATATATATATATATATATATATATATATATATATATATATATATATATATATATATATATATATATATATATATATATATATATATATATATATTACACATTTCTATGTATGTGTGAGCTTTGTTTTTAGCTTGAAACTCCTTAATTAATTCTGTATTTTTTTTAACAATACTTATTATGTTTTGTCTAATTCATTTTGCTTTCTGTAATTTGTATAGAGTTTCAACACAATATTTTAATTTTAAGTTCACTAACTTTATCACACTTTATTATATACATAATTATTTAATTGTAATTCAGACTCTTTAGCATGGTTTTAAATACGTCCATGTTATTTTCTTTATTTTTTTCGGTAGCCTAAATGTTGTGTATACTTTGATTAAGAAGGTGCATGAAGAAAAAAATAATAAATCGCGCCATCCCATAAAAGACAAAAATAAATTCTAACAATAAACCAAATACAAATTCGATGAAATGTTAAATAATAGAGGGGGTTGAAAAAATGTGTGTTTGAAAACAGATGTCAGAGGTTATAGTATTTTTTTGTCTCCTTTTACAAAAATTTATTACCAGTTATCATATTAATGATTCCGCAAAAATAGTGAATAAAAATGCTCAATGAAATAAATTGATTGTATAACATACAGAAATGAATTGGACTCATAGTAAATAATTTAAACCCGGAAATTATATTTACGATATCTTTAACGTCAATTAGATTTACACATATTTATTGATTAAGCAATACAAAAAGATATTCAGCTGACCATCTCATGAACAAAATTTGAACAGGAAATTTACCTTATTATCTCATGTTCCAATTGCAAGCAACATTTGTCTATTGTAATAATCGAATTTAAAATATCCACGTTAGTTTAAAATAATTTTTTTGTATAAAATATTAGATTCTAAAAAAATGTTATTTTATTCAATAGATAGCAGCACAAACATTTTGCTGACAATTGCAGCACAAACCTTTTACTGACAATTGCAAATAATCGGGTTAGAAGTTGAAAATTCAGCTTAATAGTTACTTATTTCAATTTGAATGTAATGTTCGGTTCTTCTGCATGAAATCTTAATACAGGCTGAGTTTTTTAATGAATGCCAGGCTTTTCTCTTTGAGAAAATTACTTAAAATGAAAATTCTTTAATAAACTTAATAAACACATTTTATTAAACACTTGTTTATTAACACTTGTTTTTTATTTCGCAGAAATTCTGCGAAATAAAAAACAAGTGTTTAATAAAATGTGTTTATTAAGTATAAGTGTGTTTCGCCAAGTGCCTACGGCAAATAGCGTAAAAAGTATTCTTGAATAAACTTGAAACTCATCAGTTTAGGAGACGACCTATTTTTTTATAAAATTAGAACCTATACTTTTTGCGCCCAGCATAGCATCCCTTTTACTCAGCAAAACAATTTCCTCTAAGTTCTAACACTGTTTTGTTCTATTTCTAATTAAAAATCAATAAAAAAATTTAAGAAAATTTTGTGCACTAATAAAGAAGCGCTCTTTATGATGATATTATAAGGCGAGAGTCTGCAAAACGAACGAACGGCGATTAAATTATTAGCTGAACAGTATCCCGATCGCACTTTGGAGCATTCTCTCGTTTAGCAAACTGCGTTACCGGAACCATAGGAAATCCAACGAAACGCCGTAAGACTGAAGTGGAAAGTGTTGTAAATGGCTAGCTGCAATATCGCAGGCTTTCACTGCTTTCAATGACTTTAAAAAAGTCGTAAACATTGTGAATATCATTAGAAAAATTATTTTGTAAAAATCTTAATTAAATAAAATTACTTATTTTACACTAATCTCAGCAATTTGTTCTGGGGCCGAAGCACTCCCACTTCCAGTTGGTTTTTCCTACGTTACGCAGTAGCCAAATCGAGGACACACGGTTATAGGTCTGATTTTTTTTTTTTTATATTTCTTTATTTGAAGTTGCATATCTTATATCATAACAAAATAATTCATGTCATAAATATCATTTTTCTCTTGTGACAATGTTTTTATGTAGTCAATTCCTCGTAGCTTGACATTCTAAAATTTACCTCGAGCACAAAAACTGGAAATTTCGTAAAGTTTATTAAATTCAGTTTCAGTTTCAGTTTCTGGTTTCTTTTTTGCCAATATACTGCTCAGGTTTAATGGTGGAATAAGAACTACAAAACCAATTTTAATTTAGTTCTGGCATAAGTGCTTGTTAGACAAAGCTCCTTTTGTCTTGTATAAACCTAATTTATCCATATCCAAATTAAATATGGCGAAATAGTATTTAATTTGTTCATATGACACTGTCCAAAATTCAGTTTGTAATTCTAATATTATATAATGTAACTCAAAGTCGATCGAAACACATGACTGACATATTGGCTATAAAAAACACCAGACAATATTCAATAAGCGATGCCAATGAAATAAATGGTACTATTTCTATACAAACAGGCAGAAATGACTAACCAGAATGCAGGTTTGTACGCAAAATGACGAGCGCAAACGGAAGTGAGACTAAGAGTTGTGTTTGGTAGCTGGATGGATCCGGTCGAAATTTAACTTTTAAGCTTTTTTACCGTGCTAACGAAGAACGATATAATTTTTGTTCTTACATTAAGGTTTTGTTTGTTATCAATTTAAACAAATAAATTGAAACTAATATTAACAATTTTAGTATACCATAGACGACAATTAATTTTTATTTTGTGTGAATAGCAATTATCATATGTAAAAATTATTAATTAAATTAAATTAAAAAAAGTGCAAATTATTTAAAAATTTTGTGATTTAATTGTCTTCCATTTTTATTTTGAATTTTACAAAAGCGTAATATCATTGAGTGATTTAATGACCGTGAGTTTCTTTAATTTAATAAAAAGTAAAATATTGAATATCGTGTGATTATTGAATTCCTTGTAAAGGAAAATATTACTTATAAGGAAAACTTCGAAGGACGAATAATAAATGTTTATAATCTAGTACTTCTTCTAAAACAGTAATAACATGAAAGTGTGTCCATCTATTGAAATTAAGAAGAACGCTACTGAAAGATGCCCCTCGCAGCGAAGGTCCAGCAAACGTTATTATTCACGAAACGGTCATTTTAACCAAGGAAGACAGACGAATGTTAACTAGCGAACAAAAACAATATCGAGTAGACACTTCTAAGGTAATTTTGGAAATAAGGGAGCACGATCCGGTTAAATTAATAAACCAGATAGTCACCGGTGATGATAAAACGTGGAGTATTAAACGCGAATATTGCACAACAAGCAGTACGCGATTGCGCGTTCATTGAAATACCGCATCCACCTTACAGTTTAGATGTGGCCCCAAGTGACTATTTCCTTTTTATAAATATCAAAAAAAAAAATAAGGTGGTTAAGTTTTCAAATGGCACTGAAGTAATGTCCGATGTAGAAGGGTATTTTGAAAGACAGAAATTAGATTGAAAAATATAAATATTTTTGTATCGTTATCAGGTGCGATTGTGCTGGGATCTAGAAAACACACGAAACTCATAGTTTAATCACGACACGTTAAGGAAAATAGAAGACCAACGTCAACTCAGAAAAACTCCAAAATGTATTCTTAAATCGGCAGCTTTAAGAAAATAGCAGTATGAGCACCCTACGCCAATACGCAAGATAGGCCGTGAATAATAAATAAATATTTAACCCACAATGGATATACCAGTTCAAGTTCGGATATGAGCATGAGCTAAATAGATGAAACTTAATATTGCTAAGCTAATTGTTTAGCTAACGAACTTTAAACATAGAACACATACCGAAAGTATTAACATCCACCTACGCAAGATGATCAACGCAAGATGTTAATTAACATGGTACTCTTGTCTAGAAACTCGTTTCTCTGCGTAATCCAGCTATACGTGATGGAATTGGAGCTACAATACTTAATCAAGGAAAGAATCAAAATTGCGCTGCATTTTTACCCTACAGAAATTGCCTAAAGAGAGAAATATAGTGTTCTGTAAATTGGTATTCAGAAACAGCACCGCCGCTGTAAGTCAATCCGTTTTTAAAACCGTTTTAGCACACAACAAAACTTTTAAGGTTACCAGGCTTACATACAGTTTGCGTTATACCATACATATTATTTTTAAGCCAGGTTTCAAATTTAAAACAAAATTAGCGAAGATAAGTATCACACGTCTAGCTTGACACAGGTTTATAAACTCTCTCGATGTTACTTTAAATAGTGAGGTATGATTCAATCGAAAGGAATTTTCGGCTTCGCAGTATACTTTCAGATTTTAATTGGTTTTTGACGAAGTAACTGTGATGGTTTTCTGACAAGCGGTTGTTACTAATGTTAAGAATTATAAATAAATTGTCTTACCTTCCAAATCGATGATTTGTTTCCGACACAATTTCTTGTTTTGGTCCTGGTGTTACTATAGCTGGATGTGAATTTAAAACGTGGTGATGTGTATGTACAGAAGGCAACAAACTAGGTGAAAAACGGTAAAATTCACTGCAAAAAAAAGGTTTATTATTTAGAAATTTTTAATATTACTATGAAAAAGGTAAGCATGTATAAATACCTTGACAGAGATGTGTTTATAGGTAGCGATGAGGGGTAAGGACTTCGAAAACCAGATGTCGCTGAATATACTGACGGCGTATGCCTACATTTCATAATAATTACGGTTTAATATATTTCGTACAATTATAATAATGTAAATTTTTCTTACCAAGAAGCAACCTGCGACATATCCGGACTAAGCATTGGATATGGATATTGACTAGTGGGGAATGGGTATATTGTGGGCCTCGTTAAACCTTTAATAAAAATTAGATACAGATAAATGTTAGCAACTCTTAAATAAACTAATGAAATATTTGAAATTAAATTAATATGTTGTTTATTATTCATGTTAGTGGGGAGTGAGTTTTATACAGTTTCTTGGACGACTTATAGAAATATTCTTGTACATGATCAATAAATTTTACATCTTTATAATCTCACACCATGAAACGACGAACTCTTATGGAAACCTGAACAGAATTTTAGATTTCGATACTTTCTCGCTCTCTAGCTTTCACATCCCATGAAAGGATTTTGCTCTCAGAATTTCGACATCATGATACGAGTAGATCTTGTTCGACGTCGTCACGCCAGCGCAGTCGAGGCCTTCCTCTACGACGCATTCCGGCTGGTTGTTGATGGAACATTTTGTTAATTATTCGTTGTTGTGGAGACCTTGCAACGTGGCCGAACCATCTAACTCGATTAGATTTTATGAAGCCGATAATATCGTTACCTTTGAGAAGTTGCTTTATTTCGTGGTTCATGCGAATCCAATATTCATTGCTCGCAACTTTAATAGAACCAAAAATTGAACGGATGACCTTCCTTTCGAAGGTAGCTCTCGCTTCAGAAAGCCAGCACAGCTCTTATGAGTGCTTTATAAATTTCGATACTAGACATGATATAAATTAACCAATGTGTATGTATTTTTTTAGATGACACACGACAATTAATTACGTTCTTATTATAAAGAATTACTAACTCTGAGTAAGAACATATTTTGCCAAGTCAAAAATGATTTTATTATTTTTATTGTTTGTACAATTGATACAAGATTAACCAAAATAATAAGTTTACTCCATTTCAGAATTTTCACATTTTTGACAACATTCAAAGCTAGGCCAACATAAGGAAACGTATTTTTATATTTAATTATCAAAATAAACTTCTTTCAGTTCGATATAAAACGTAGTTTGTAGCGTAATTCTTCTAGTTTCAGATACGATTCTATTTCTATTGTGAGCAAATACGGCATCCACCTCACCGATCTTTTATCATGTCAAATTTTTCGTGAAGGATATTTTGTACGCATTCAAATACAATGACAGTCGACTCTCTGCAAAATGAAAGTTTGAAAGGATTGGTTGAACCTGGCCAATGCATATCGATTTCTTTATCGTATAAAACTCTCTTTCGTTTTTCTCCTATTTACATCACCATAAAATTATTCTTTATGTAAAGTATCATACCAAAGCTAAACAGCTTATTTAACTTGTCTGGTTGGTCGAGTATGTACCAGAATTATTTTTATGCTACGAAATTAAACAAAGAAAAGAATGGTGCATTCCTAGTGTATTAATTTAGTAGAATTCAATCTGTCAAACCGAATAGAGATTCTAATTACCATAAACACGTCCGTTTGAACGAAAGATATGAGAACTAATCGATTAAAATGATAAAAAACCATTTTTCGTGTTATTTTAAACTGTAACAAAAGCTCGTTAGTATAGGTGTGGAAGCTTTTCCAACCGCCTTAAACTTCTAAGTGATGTTGTAGCTGTCAGTTTTACTGTTACTTAATACCGTGTAGTTAATTTTCGTTAAATTCGGTGATAACTTTTCCATTGCAGTGATCGCTTACAATTTATTGCTTTTCGGAAGCTAACCGACTAGTCTTTCAATCAACACGATTGGGCACCATAAATGGGCAGCCTCTCGCTGATAAACAGCAATAGAATGCGATTACACATTTTAGTTAAGATTTTAATAAAAAAAATATGTACACACTGTGGTGCAGAACTATAGACATACCTTAATTTTAACGGATTCTCTATAGAGAATAGAAAACTACGAGCGAATAATAACGAAATTGTTTTGTTTTGTCTACCGTTATAATGAATTTTTGTTTTGTTTGCTGGTGTACAACAATAGAAGCATATTTAGTATCTTCTAATTATTTGAAAGTTAAGATTTGTGAATTTATTTTTGTTGTTATTCCTTGCAATGCGGTTGGTTCTTATTTAACCGATATAATAAAAAACAAAATTTATTGCTTTTTGGAAAGAAGGCGTCAGTATTCGAGAAATTTCTCGAAGTTTGAAGCGGTCTGACAAAGTAGTCCGCACATTTTTAAAAGACCCGACCAAATTACTGCCAGTAATTCGATGAAAATCGGAGAAAAAATAGCACGAGAAACTATATTTCATTTGGAAACTATATTTCTTTTAATATTTTAAATTTCCTTAAAAAAAATGTTCAGGTTATTTTTTCAAATGAGAATAAATTTAATTTTGACGGTCCGGACAGTTTTGATTCTTACTGGAGGGACCTACGCAAAACACCACGCTATTTTTCTAAGAGAAATTTTGGTATGAACTCCATAGAATACACAACATTATTGAGAACCAATCTCCTTCTATGTTTAGAGACGCTCAGGACAGAAAATATAACTTTTCAGCAAGATAACGCTTCAGTGTACAAGAGCAATGAGACTCGCTCATGGCTAGAAGCGCATAATGTTGAGGTATTGCAATGGCCAGCCTGCTCACCAGACCTAAACCGAATTGAAAACATCTGGGGAATCATAGTTCAACAAATCTTTGCTGAAAACAAACAATATGAAAAAGTTTCGAACTTGAAAGTGGCCATGATTGAAGCTTGGGAGTCAATTGGTGAAGATGTTCGAGTAAGCTTAGTTGAGAGTATGCCGAATAGGATATTTGAGCTTATTCAGAACAAATGAGGCCATTATTATTAAGTGAATTAATATTTTATTTCATGTTCCCTATTAACGTGCACCTATAGTTGTACACCACTAGAAAACTAAACATTGAATTATTACGGTGAATAAAATAAATACATTTAAAAGTTTCCTTTGTAAATTTTGTTGTTTTGCTATGCCCTTTTATACTGCACAATTGGTTACCTCAAACGTTTTTGGAAACCAAGAATTTCCTAAAAGTTAAATGCATCTATAGTTCTGCACCACAGTGTATAATTTAAGGGGTTTAGGACCTAGATTGTCATATCCTTTTGAGTAGTATCTTTGAATTCATTTTTATAAACTTTTCTTGTTACAGATACCGAGATATTGTTTTCCATCGTGGAATTGGTATTCTCTTAATAATCTACCTTCCCAGGTATTTGATTCTCATTTAGAAGATCACAATTCCCGCAAAATGACGTAAAAAAGCATAAATAAAAATTTTTCACCTGTCTGAGTGATTTTCTATGAGAGATAATAACAACTCGATATTTGGAAACTATCATGTGCTACGTTTGAGTGACAAAAAAATGAGTGTGTGTAGCTGCTCAAAATCCCTTTCAGTTCGTGGCACTCCTCGTAGCAAAACTATTTATACATCGTGCCGCTTAATTACGAGGCATAGCTCGTTTTGCTGAGTAGAGTTATTTCGCCACCTACATTCGCGATTCAATTTTATTATACGAAATGAGAAACGAAAAGCAGCCGCGTTTTAGAAGTGCACGAGACACAGTCTCAACAATCATAATAAAACAAGTGAAAGTGCCGCGAACAATCGTCCACCACTTTAAAGTTGTCAAATTGTGGACACATTAAATAATAAATCATTGCGGGATCTCGGAGGTCTTCTTCCGATAGTGTTTTGCGCCGCGGTGATAATGGCTGACTGTATAGCGTACCACTGCTCCTGAATGGTAGAGGGAGTTTCTTCGTTGTTGCTGGGCCGCTCTAAATAGTTAGTGACAGCTGATTGGTAACTCTGCAGTGACGCATGGTCTTTTAGAGCATCGACATTCCATCGAACGATTTTTTGTGCTTGTCTATTGAACGTAGATGACAATTTGCACTTATATTTAAATATGACAAGCACATGATCGCTGACCTCTGTAAGATCTGACGTCAGATATGCTGGTAGAGTGTCTCTTAGACACCAAGACGCGATCGATTTGGTTTTCCGTTCTTCCATCATTCGATCTCCACGTTACTTTGTGGATTCTCTTATGTGGAAAAAACGTACTTGATACAACTAAGTTCTACATTATTGCCAGGTCGGTGACGCGTTGGCCTTTGTTGTAACTAGTTAGGTGCAGGCTGTTAGGACCGATGTGCGATGTATTTTCTGCACTCCTACCGATTTTTGCATTAAAGTCGCCCACGATGATTTTAATGTCGTGGGGCGGTATGTTATTGATGACTTCCTCCAGCTCGACAAAGAATAGATCTTTGATGTCATCAGATTTATCTTCGGTGAATGCATGTGCATTAACGATCGTGATGTTAAATTTCTTAGTGCGAAGTCTGACCGTGCATATTCGCATGTTGATAGGGCGGAAATTGATGATATGATGCTTCACGCGCGGGACGGATGAGGAAGCCAACTCCAAATTCTTCACCGTTCTGATGGCCGCTCTAATGAAGAGTGTAACCCATTGGTGGTATCATGGATCCCACTCCTAGACCATCTGCGTGGGTTGTTGTAATAAATTCATGGTTACCTATTTATTGCATAGGAATTAAATTCGATACAATATGATCGATTTTTGTGGGTGTGGGCTGTTGTAATAAATTCATGGGTTACTATTCCATGCATAGGAAGGTAGTTCGATGGATTAGGATCGATTTTTGTGGGTGTGGGCCGATGTAATAAATTCATGGGCTACTATTTCTTAGAATTTAATTTGAATTATAGATGGAAGATTTGCAAGAATCGCAACAATCAGTTTCGAACTTAATGAGATTATTGATTTGCAAAAAACCAGTCATCTCATCAGGCCGCGGCGACTAACGTTGATATTTTACATAGGAATATTGTCTATATATAGAACAATACCATGTATATGTAGTACTAGCGAATTACTACCTAGTCTACGGAATTCGATTCTTTCATATTCTCCATCTATGCTTCATTTTTACCAATTAACTTTTCGTTGTGTACGAATTACTTATATATTTTACGTTGTGGTTGTTTTATTGTAATGATTTTGTTGTGATTGTTCCGTACATTGGTTCGAGATATACTGAAATATACCAATGTATTTTTGAAATTTAAGAATAGTATTAAAAAGTATTTTAAGTCCAATATTGAATTATATTTTTAATTATAGGCAATTTATGTATTACATTTATCATTATTGTATTTTTTTCATTATTGTTTTTTTTTTCTTTGATATTGTTATTTTCTTATTACTTTTCATAATAATTTATTTTGCTGTACAAACTTACTCAGATTATTCTTCAAAGGACAATAAATCCACTGAATAATCTGGTAGTTGCATTTTAACTGAGAATATAAATAAAATAAAATAAAAATAAATGTACGGAACAATCACAACAAAACCATTACAATAAAACAACAACAACGTAAAATACTATTTCTTGCATAGGAAGGAAGTTCGATGCATTCTAATTGATTTTTGTGGCAATGGGCTGTTGTAATAAATTCATGGGTTACTATTTCATGCATAAGAAGGTAGTTTGATGCATTTTGATCAATTTTTGTGGGTGTGGGCTATTGCAATAAATTCAGGGATACCTATTTTTCTTGCATAGGAAGGTAATTTGTTGCATGTTGATAGTTTTTTTGTGGATGTGGGCTGATGTATTAAATTAATGGGTACTATTTCTTGCATAGGAAGGAAGTTCGATGCATTTTAATTGATTTTTGTGGGTGTGTGCTGTTATAGTAAATTCATGGGTTACTATTTCAGGCATAGGAAGGAAGTTTGATACATTTTGATCAATTGTTGTGAGTGTGGGCTCTTGCAATAAATTCAGAGTTACCTATTTCTTGCATAGGAAGGTAATTCGAAGCATTTTTATCAATTTTTGTGAATGTGTCTATTGCAATAAATTCAGGGATACCTATTTCTTGCATAGGATGGAAGTTCGATGCATTTTGATCGAGTTTTGTGGGTGTGGGCTGTTGTATTAAATTCAGGGATACCAATTTCTTGCATAGGATGGAAGTTCCATGCATTTTGATCGATTTTTGTGGGTGTGGGCTGTTGTAATAAATTCGTGGATTCATGGTTACCTATTTCTTGCATAGGTAGAAAGAAAGAAATATGGTTTTAAAAAGCTGCACTATTTGGGTGCAATTTTTGACAATTGAACTATTCCAATATATTGTATTTTATTTAGCTATAACTTGTATTAACTAGTACGGTACAATGATTTTAAAAGGTTGCTCCCATTTGGGGTAGTTTTCTACGGGTTTAATTATGCCATTTTATTGTAGTTATTTTGTAAAATCAGTACCACCCCAGCACTAAACAACAAAAATTCACAGAAATGCAAAATTACACCTCTTAGGGTAAGTTTTTGGGGGTTTAACAATGCCAATGTGTGGTAGTAAATTTTTAAAAATTACAATACCACCCCCAGTACTATACAAGAAATACTAACTGAAATCCCAAAAGCATGGTTTAACCAAAAATATTGGTTTTGAAGAATTTCACCTCTTAGGGGAAGGTTTTTGGGGGTTAAACTGTGCCAATAAGTTGTATGTAATTAATTTGTAAACAATTTCAGTACCACCCCCAGTACGATACAATAAATATTAACAGAAATACGAAAAGTGTGGTGTAGCTTTGTCTAACGCCAGCCTACACACGAATTGCAGGATAACGGGACCTGTAAAAAATTTTCTAACTGTGTGAAAAATTTGTAATTAACTTGTAGAAAAAAATTCCAGTACCTTTTTCATTGGATTGTGCTACAAGTGCTGGTGCAGCATTAGGGTCATAAATTAATAATTAGGATTTAACAAAAATGAACGAAGTTACACAGAAGGAGTCAGTTAAACCAAAATTGCCAGCACTTACTCGTTACCGAGCTAAAAGCTCTATACTCCAATTTGACCAGCAATGACCTGCAACTCGCCCATATAGATAAATGTAATTAGCAACTGCATTCAAAATTTTATAGTGAATTGCGTATTATAAACTATAATTACGTTAAGAATAACCCTGGTGGTAGCATATATGATATTAATCAAAATTCAGCAGACGAATTGTAAATAACACATAATTATGCATATTGTCAATATCTGTTGTATAAGAAAAGAAATATTTAGCTGTTATAATGTTTTTTGAACATTTGATTTGTTTTTATGTTTATTCTACCGGACATTCAAAAACGACCCTGGCTATTTTTAAATATGATTTTTACAAATGTGAGAATCTAGATAGCGGTTACATCTACACAAGTACTTACGAACCTCGCGAGAGCTTTTATTTTGTTAGTTAAGATACTAAAATTTTATCGTGGATAAAAAATTGTTAAAAGAATCGGTTTAAAAATGTTAAAATGAAATATTATACAAAATTTTATCTTAAAAATAATAGAGAAATTGAATATTAAAAAAACAGAGATACATTTTCGCGATTACGAATTATATTACTGCTTATAGAAATAGAACACTGGTCGACAACTTTGGGCTAAACTGGTGTGCTTACTATATTATATTATATTAACACATGCAAAATTAAAGGAGGGCAATTTATAAGGCCTAAAGTACCTAGAATTCCTGTATGTAGGGTCTAGTATGTTATTTTAAAGCACACCCCGATTTTTAGGAAATCCCGGTTTGAATTTTTAAAATTTGACATGTGGGAAAATGGGATTCTTAAATGATTTTTTGACATAATTCAAAAATGAGAAAACCGAGATTTTGAAAACTGAGATTTCGTTGTACAAATAGAGTGTCATATAAATAAATAGAGTGTCATATAGTTCACTTATAAAACAACGTAGATGAGGTTATACAATTAATACTACAGAAGTTCTATGACGGTTCAAAGTGTAACAATTATATACAGGAAACCAAAGCATAGCGAAGTTTCGTTAAGATAGTATTCATTATAACACATAAAGTATAACTAGCCTGATGATAGTATCACATATGCCATGACAAAGTTAATCAGAAATCTCATAAAATTTGCCTTTACTATATACACTAGATTTTAAATATTATGTATTCTAATTTTTATTATCATCTGAAGAGGTTTCCTCGAGAGAAATAACATATCAGATAATACAATAAAAATACAACACATGTTCGGCCATTATCTAACATGCACACAGATTTACGATTTCAATCATAATTGTCTTTATGTTGTAATTAAACCCGATGCTTGTTTATTTATTAGAAAATCAATTAGAAATCCCTAGACTAACCCTATATTTCAGCCCTAATCAAACTATCATCATGTACATAAGTAAGATATACGTATGTATACGTCATATATATATATATATATATATATATATATATATATATATATATATATATATATATATATATATATATATGACATATTAGTACAATAGTTTAAATTTATCGAACCGATAACATAATCAAATTATATTTTGAGAATAGTATTATACTCGGTATGTACGAGTAAGTAAGTATGTATGAATAACGAGAGCATCGCATTATAATACGAGTATGTACATATATATAATGTCGAAAATTGTTTTCCCTCTTTAATAGTTCTCTAATATCATGAGCATTACATGCATATTTTCAAAATACATGAAAAGCACAATAATAATTGTGTAAAAGATGAAATAGAAATATAAAACACATAATATATAAAATACCGTTATAATTTAACAAGCAAAATCCTTTTTACAGGACTTAACATTTATTTGAGATATTTAAGGATAGAAGAGAAGTGAACATATTAAGTTGCTCATTTTTATAGAAATATGTATTTTTGTCATTTGCATGATAAATTCCAAATTAATACTCTAAAAAGATGCAATAGAAAAGGTCGACGACAGAATTATAGAGATTCCAGTATCCTTTGTCATAATACTACACGATTACGATTGACTAAATTTTCGTCAGACGGTTGAACAATTTTTACTGCTTGTAGGCGCGAATTTTCTGCAATTTTCTTACGACATTGGGATATTCTGGGTGATTGTCAGATATTTGTATTTGTAACACCCAGCTGAGATAACCAAGAGGTTTGAATAGTCGAAGAATACCTATATTGACAACTGAATTAAATGTGAACAAAAGCTAACGGTTCATCTCCCCACCACTCTGTTTTAATTGAATATCAAATTATATTACAACAATAAGATAAGACGAAATCAACGAGCATTTAAGAACTTAAGTTATATGCTGTTTGAAATTTTAGTTTTGCTTGTTTTGTTTTGCCGAAAAATGATTCTAACAGCATGCAACTTTTCGCTTAATAAAAAGGTAAACAAAAAATGGAATGAAAATAATAAATAAAAACCAATTAGGCTGCAAACATAATATCGAACGGGATATAAGAAGATAAGTAAAAGTTTAAGTGAATCGATTCAAGACAAAGGACCACATAAAGTAAAATAATTTGGAACAAAAATAAATAGAGTATTAAATTAATTAGTTGATACGTACTATAGTATTTCTGCAACGAACTCAAGTAAAAATCATACGCAGCATTACAAAAGATCCTTAACAATTCAACATTAGAAAGTTAATCCAGAAAAATAAATTCAAATTCTAAGGTAAACGTATTTTCTAGGGTAGTTCTATCGTATACTTTTTACGCTATTTGCCGTAGGCACTTGGCGAAACACACTAATACTTAATAAACACATTTTATTAACCACAAATATCACTTGATCGATTTTGACTTGTTAGGTCATCATCATCAGGAGTATCTACAGTAGATACTCCTGATGATGACCTAACAAGTCGAAATCGATCGAGTGATTTTTTAAACTTTTTGAACAAATTTTTTAATTAAAATATTCAAAAATATAATTCTGCGAAATAAAAAACAAGTGGTTAATAAAATGTGTTTATTAAGTAGTAGTTCTATCGATACATATTTTTTATAAAATCTCTGCATATCATATCCTGTACAGAGAACTACTCAAACCGGTTAGATATACAAGCCTACAGTTATAAGAGTTAAACTGGGAAATATTAAATGGGGGGTACCTTTTTCCATTCAATGACAACCGTTCTAGAGGAATTTAGAAACCCTAGTAGCCTAGAAATATAATTGTTCAATATTACAAAAGTTCTGTCAGAAGTTTACGGTTTCGCGACAATTGAAATTTCAATATGGACAACTGAGTACACTTTCTAAACAAACAAATTCAACAAGTCTGATCCAGTAACATAGCGAAATATTTCTTTCTAATCATTTTGTACAGGTTTTCGGACCAAATAATTAAAATGGTAAAAAGAAACACTGAATAAATGCATCTTGGTTTGACATTTTTGGATTTAAAGGCACGATCAATGCATTCAACACCAACCAAATGGCATGGTGGTTAAAATTATGAAATTTTCAGAGAGCAGTTGTAGTATTTCGGTCTTCATCTTCGGAAATCACTTACTCTGATCAGTACTAACAGATATATTCTCCTCAAAATCACCACGCTTGTAATGCAACTTAATGGCTTGAACCAAAAATGGATTCGTGACTAAAAACATCTGACTGTTACTTGGATTTTTGATAATATTATCAAATCTAAATGATATTTTTAGTAAAGCTGTTTCCAAACGGTATAAGAGCCGAACACTTTCTTATACCTGCCTAAACTGTTTGTACTGCTTAGTTTTAAATATCGTTTAATAAAGCCTTAAAATAAATTTGAAGTAAATGTTTTTAACTTAATTTTATTCACTCGCCGAATGTTCCACTTTCTGCAGGAAACCAAACACCAAATATAGTGTAACACTGATTCTTTATAGTATCTATAAGCAGTATCTATAAAGTTCAAGTGAATAGGGCGTGAAATTAAATGAGAAAAATCCATAATTTTACAAATATTAAATTCATAAGAATTCTTGAAATCGTTTTGCGAATATCATTTTTTGTAAATAAATTCGTTATTTCTTTCCTTTGGTTAGCGGTCATGCTACGATTGATATTTTTTTTTAATGATCTTCAGATAACTGCATAATTTTTAGAGACACGGAACTTAAACAAACGTATTTCCACCAATGAAATGTCTTAATAACAAACAGATTACTAGATTTTTCTTGCAAAGCTATTAGTGACCTGAATTTCCATTTCTATTAATTCAGTGTCGTTAGCATCAAATGCCTCAGGATGCGAAATAATAACAACTCTCGAAGCTATGTTTAAACTACGTATATTGGGTTCTGAATTGTGAATCATAATTATGTATAAAGAAATCCTCTAACCGACTGAAGCAAATGAAAAAACTAGAACAACACAAGCTCGGCTAGATTTCCAAATGGTCACGAGATGTTCCTGTTGAACACATCAGGCTTTAAGTTTCGGAATGACTTAGTTTCAACGAAATTATAAATCTATAGCAACGGAATTTGGTAGACATTTAATTTATTTCTTGCCAAAATAGATTCACAGTCTCTCAAACTTTTGTGCTGAAAATGCACCTAGTGAAATGTTTCCGTTCATAGACAACCATTCATAAGCTGCGTTATAAATAATAGCTGGTAATTATGTTTAATCACTGGATTTATCTCTTAAGCCGTGACATATACATGGTTATTGCAAGTTGGCAAGTCCCCGCCAAACCCACTTGTTGTTGCTGGAGCAGCAGTAAGTGTAAGTGATCATATGGTTGTGTCACAATACAACGAAGTTATGGTTAACTTAAAATTTTAATTATAAAATCAGGGGCTCTATTTGCGTATCCCTTCCGAATGGCATTTAATTCGAACGTATGGATTGGTGATTTGGTATTTGTAAATTCCAACGAAAGTAAAAATGTACACTGTAAAGTACTAAGTTGAATTTTTTTTATTTATGGTTATATTTCTACGAAAAATATAAACCTTGGTCTTCTAATTTTGACGTTTGATGACTAGACCAATACGTTTTCGAATTCACAAATAGCGATCATTCGAAAACGTCTTTTGTTTATTCGAAATCGAATTCCAAGTTTCGCGTAGAAAAACACAACACATTTCTTTAAAATCAAATTCAGCGTAAATTAATAATATCCCTTCTTCCTAATATAAAATGGTCCCCCATATAAAACCAACACTTAATGGTTTGTTTTTTTTATTTGCTTTTGGTCTTTCTTGTATATTTTTATTGGTTCGAGTCTCTTGAGAATGTATTATTTGAATTTATATTAAAATTGGTCTTAAGACCAAATGAATTGTGAAAAACAAAGCAAATATTTCTCAACCATGTGATTAATGAATATTTACGTTAAGAGATTTCCTTGTGCAATGCATAAAATAAATTGTTTTGGAGTTCGATAAGACGAACCTTATGTGGATTTCTATATTATACCGGGTGAGTTTTTAAGCTGAAATTTTCAAATATCTCGGAAAATAAGCCCTCTACGATAAAAATGACCATTATCAAAATTAAATCATTCTGGAGGGGAAATACATTAGTGCTAAAATTAGGACCCACCGCCCCTGTTTGTAAGGGGGGTGGGGGGCAACTTGGAAACTAAGATAGGATCCCCTATTTTTTATTGCAGATATGGATTCTACGGCTAAAAGTACGTAGGATTTCCTTGAAACATTTTTTTCGATTCATGATAGATGGCGCTGTAATAGGCGATATTATTTTTTTTCGATTTCTCCTACTGGGAACATTATGCATACGATTCTGCAATATGTTTGCATTAAAATTAACACGTTTTCAATGTAAATACTTGAAATTAGTTTTAAACAAATTGTATTTCTTAAATTTAAAAAAAAAACTAATTACATTGCTATGTATATATATTGCTATATATATAAATATATATATATATATATATATATATATATATATATATATATATATATATATATATATATATATATATATATATATATATATATATATATATATATATATATATATATATATATATATATATATATATATATATATATATATATATATATATATATATATATATATATATATATATATATATATATATATATATATATATATATATATATATATATATATATATATATATATATATATATATATATATATATATATATATATATATATATATATATATATATATATATATATATATATATATATATATATATATATATATATATATATATATATATATATATATATATATATATATATATATATATATATATATATATATATATATATATATATATATATATATATATATATATATATATATATATATATATATATATATATATATATATATATATATATATATATATATATATATATATATATATATATATATATATATATATATATATATATATATATATATATATATATATATATATATATATATATATATATATATATATATATATATATATATATATATATATATATATATATATATATATATATATATATATATATTGCTATAAATAATTGCCGTGGTACAAAACATTCCGAAAAACTAATTGAAAACAGATTAACAATGGTTTAGGCAAGATATTCCGCTTATAATAGGGTACAGCGAAAAATGATTACACACAATGACATTTTGTCATTCAATTCATTCACTAAAAGCAAAAACATGATAATTTATTTTAACAAAAGAGATTAAATAATGTATATGCCTATATAATAGCCCTTGAATATATCACAACAATGGGAAACGTCTAAATAAATAGGGGTTGACGATCATTTATTCCATTATAATAGATCTCTTTGCTCTCAGGCTTTGAAAGCAAAAAAAAAATATTCCGTGGTTTTATTTATAGGAAAAACAACAAACTATTTATTTGGTAATTGATCATTTCAATAAAAAAATCAGACTTTTCATTTCAAAGATGGCCATAAATTTCCAAAATGCGAGAAATATATTTACTAAATGTTTAGGTGTCCTGGTTCCCTTGCCTTCTGAATGAATGATTTAATGTTAAGTAACTGATTCAATAATCATCGTTTTGATTTTGCGCAAAAAAGGTTTGTATTGACGCAAATCATCGTAGTAATGCGGGAAAGGCTTATAATTTTCCTGTATTTAATAAAGATGTCTGCCAATATAATAAACACCCAACTGACAATATCCTATATGGGGTAATTAATATCTATGGATATGGTTCGCTTATTAATTGTTGGCAATTCGGTTTTTGAGTGAAACGAGAGTTTAAAGCAAAATAATTTTTATAATAAGATTAAATAAAATTGGATTGGTGAAATTCTTAAAGAAAACTAAATTAAATGTGTTTCTTTCAATCAGCATAACGGATTAATTTAAAAATTCATAATTAGAACGGCTAAGCTAACATTGCTTTCTTAATTTCTTGAAGTTCTGTAAGTTATATATAGTGAAACTTCTCTAAACTGATCACTCAAGGGACACAATTTTTGGCCGCTTTATAGAAGTGGCCAGTTTATGCCAAACACATACATTATGTATGTTATTCAAAATGCAGACTAAACTAAAGAAATTTTCTTCAAACTGACAATTACGGCCAAAATTCACACCCTGAAAATATTCAAAAACAAAAACACCAACAATTTAATTGGCGACAAAATCAACACAAAAACCTAATAAAATTTATGAACTATTATCCATTACTTAAAAACAAAGGAAGTACCAAACAGCAGCGCCTAGCTACAGTATATAAAGAGTTTCAAAATAAAGTATGTAACAGTAGTAAAAAAATAAGCCGAAGAAGAGATTAATCACAAAATCGATATTTCTGAAAAAGTTAAAAAATTGGCACAATAAGTAAGAACTAAAACCTGTAATATAAAATTAAAAATAAAGGTTTTCATCTAAATATATTAAGTGACAAAAGAACACAAAAAATAAAGTGAAAATCGTCTTGTGAAATCTGGTGAAATAAATAATATGGATGGAGGTGTTTTAAACTCAAGTGCTTTTATTATGTGTGTGGAAAATTTACAATTATGAATAATCGCCGTAAAATAAGTGATGAAACCGTTGATTTATATCGACTATACTTTTCACAAATAGTTATTTAGTGGTATAAATTGGACGCCGTCTTTTGTTTGTACAACATGCATTTTCCATCTGCATAGATGGCAAAACACTGGAGTCGCAATACCCTTTGGTGCCCCGATCATATGAATCGATCCACAAGGACATGATACAGTTCAATGTTATGGGTGCATGAATTATATTCTCGATACAAACAGAAACAAAATTGGTTCTTTGACATACACGGCAACGACAGACAAATGCTCAACTACCGCTGCCGCATTCACATGAAATTCCTGTTCCGGAAAGGTCAAACTCAACTGAGGAATATTTACCAACAACATTCGAATCAGGTGAAATCGCAGAAACATCTGCATCAATATATCAACCATCAAATGTTACTGCGCCATGCAATCCACATTGAAATCTCGCAAAATCGTTTGGATATTATGGTACGACGCCTGAAACTATCGCAGCGGCAAGCCATTATTTTCTCAAAGGATTTAAAACAAGTGAACATTTTGGCTCCAAATGTTCGGATATATGGAGCAATAAATCGTCATCGTCAATTTACGAATTTTTTCAAATCAATTGAGAATAATTCACAGGCTTTTTGCAATGATATCCGAGGATTGGTATCCACAATGCACAATGCATATAATCCCGAAGATTGGCGATTGTTTATCAATTCCTCTAAAAGAAGCTTGAAGGCAGTTCTCCTTCACGTTACCAACTCAAAGAATTCCATTCCAATTGCAATTAGCACAAACACAAAGAAAACCTATGCATGAATGAAAAAAATCATTGATTTGATTAAATACAATGACCATCAATGGTAAGTTTGTGCAGATTTAAAAGTGATAGCTCTTTTAAGTGGCATGCAATTGGGTTACACTAAAAACATGTGTTTTATTTGCTTATGGAATACACGTTTTAAAGGCGACCAATAAAACGAACGGAACTAGGCTTTACGTGAGAACATTAGATTGCGATACGACAGCATCGTTGAGGCCCACTTGTGCCAATTAAAAAAATATTGCTACCACCACTTCATATCAAGCTTGGAGTAGTTAAAAATTTTATCCCTTTTTCAACCAAAAAAAAAAATTAAGCCCAAACCACACAAATGTGTGAGTAAAAAATCATAGTATGTAATGGTGTTTTTGATAAAATCGCTTGATTTGAACTAAAACCAACACAATTGTGTGTAAGGTTATAGTGTTTTTTCGGACAAAAATAAGTATGAAAGGAATGCGCAAATGTTTACGTTGGTTCAAAACACATACAAAAATAAATTTTTGACATGGTACTTTTGCCCTACCCGCAAAATTGTGTTACCGAGCAGCAAAAGGGTTATAAAAGCGTTGAATCCAGATGGAAATGCGTTCGTCGAATTGCGTCGGATTTTGCCACGGTTAAGTGGAATGAAAATAAAAGAAGGTTGGTGTTTGAATCTACTCGAATCTAAGTTTTGATCAAATAAAATTTCATCTCGCTTCTTGTTTTTTATTACAGGAATACTTAATGGATGATGTGTAAAGGAAGTTATTAAGAATGTTCTTGGAATTAATCGAGCCGATGATTGGCGCAGAAATATTGAAAATATGCTGACTGCTTTTCATAATATAAACGTCAAAACAAATGTCACTGAAAATACATTTTTTGCAATGTCATGTGGAAAAATTTGCCGAACAATCGGAAGCCGAATCGGATGAGCATGGCGAGCGTTTTCACCAAGTGACGGCAAGGCTTGAACATTGGTACAGCGGCAAAAAGCTAAATGCACTCTTGGGTGACATTTGTTGGAATTTACAAGCGGAAGAAGATCCCGAAGATGACACGAACGAATCAGAAAATTAAAATTAAAAAAGTTAAGAAAAATGTTAATTTTTTAGGAAAAAATTAAGAAAAATCACCATAAAATCAACTCAATCGATCAACTTAAATTAATCGATCAACTTAATTTTCTTTTAAATAATTTTTATTTTATCTATAGAATTTGTCGATGCGATGCTTAATCGATCGATTTAAATTCAATAAATGGACAAAAAATGATAAAAGACGTGTTTTACGTCGAAATGAAAAGCAAAAAAAAAAAAAAAATTACACAAAAATGTGAATGCAGATGTCGTTTTTCGGTCTTGATATGTTCGGCAAAGTTGTTTATCTTGGCTTGCGCAACAACTTTGCTGAAGAAAGCATAACGGAAATCTTAATGGTTCAGGAGCTATCAACGTGAATATGAGTTTTAATTTTGACAAATTTTTGACTCAGAGGCAAAACATACATGTCGAAAACTCGAAAGCGATATCTCAAAAATGGGGACTAACTTTGAAATGGGACTAGCACCATTGAATTCAGCATACTCGAATTAGGTTTGCCCTCTGGGTGTCCAGCTTGTCACAAAAAAAAAAAGTTTGCAATTCAAGCACAGTGTTATTAAACACATGCACATATTTATTTTTTCGTAAAATTTTCAAGTTTCTTTCCTCACTCAAATATTAGCATTGTACCTAATATTAAGATTTCTAACTGTTTACTGTATCTCTGAGTGGAAGTGAATGGATTGATATTTTAATAATGATACAAAAAGTGTCTCCCTATTAGAATTGTGCCTCCAACGTAATTCTGGCGTAGGGTCCTAAGGTCGCCGACCTATTTTCCATTATTCTGTTTCATAACTCTTTTAAAGGAATAATTGAGTTCCCGATTTGGGTTTAAATTTGTAATTTCAAATATTGTAAGGACATGAAAGAGAGATACACGTGTCATATTATGGAAACGTTTGAAATTAAATTTCATGATTAAATAATGATTTGTTGATGCAATGCGTAAAAACTAAGATATACAAACATACGAATATAACTAGTTCAGTATAAATATATATTTATAGGGCTGGATTTTTTATAAATGCCAGGCTCTTATCACGACGAGAACGATACTAGACCGAAGAAAAGTACGAATAATGAAAATTGTTTAAAGTCGAGGGAGACGTTTAGTGTGATCTTAAGTGGCCTCGATCATCGCTGAGAATCTAAACAGGTAAAAAAAAAAATTATTTGACCTTACATTTTTGCAATAAAAAAGGATACGGAAAACATAGATGAAAAAAACAATTAAAAATTTAAGAATCCGCATTTAAGAATCATTTCTTATTTGTTTAGAAATAATCTTTATGTAATATATTGGCTAATATACATTTAAGTTTACATCAATTGATTGTCTTGGTGTTTTAGACAATTAAAAAAAAATAATAATTTTATAAAAAGTTTAATTTTATAAAAATAAAGTTATAAAAAAGTTGAAAATTATATTGTTTCAACAGTGTATCAGAAATTATTAGTATTCATATGTATCAGAATGGTCGAATTGTTTGACCACCAAAAAGACACGTTAAAATTCCAATATAAGTTGGGCTCCTCGAATTAAAAAAGGCTGACTTAAAAATATTGTTTTTTTGGACTTAAAACCAGCGTTTTTATTTCATAGAAAATAGCAAAAACAATTCCTAAAAATCAAAATTCCGGTTAAATGAGTGTTCCGGTTTACTATATGCCGGATAATCAGGCTTTTACTGTAATATGAAAATTAAAGCCATTCAAAATTTTCACCTAATGTTTCCATTAATGAAATTGTGTAAAAACAATTGCAATTTTCAAAATGAATTAAAAATGCATATGAAAGAGAAAACAGCAAAAACAATTCCTAAAAATCAAAATTCCGGTTAAATGAATGTTCCGGTTTATTGGATGCCGTATAATCAGGCTTTTAATGTAATATGAAAATTAAAGCCAATCAAAATTTTCATCTAATGCTATCATTAATGAAAATGTGTAAAAACAATTGCAAATTTCAAAATGAATTGAAAAATGTATATGAAAGAGAAAAAAAAAATCCTAATAATTAAAAGTCCGGTTAACTGAGTGTTCCGGTTAATTGGATGCCGGATAATCAGGCTTTTACTGTAATATGACAATTAAAGCCATTCAAAAATTTCAAGTAATGGGGCATTTACAAGTAGAAAATTGTTTTCTTCTACATATTTTTGTATGTAAATAAGAAGCATCCGCTATATAAACATATTGAATATGCGAGAAAAAAATAATCATATATCCCTGTTGTGATTTACTAACACAATTGTGCGAGTATGGCAAAAGTACCATGTCAAAAATTTATTTTTGTATGTATTTTGAACCAACTTACACATTTGTGTATTCCTTTCAAACTTATTTCGTCCGAAAAAAAACACTATAACTATACATACAATTGTGTTGGTTGTACTTCAAATCAAGCCAAATGTCTTATCAAATACGCCATTGCATACTATGATTTTTTACTCACACATTTGTGTGGTTTGGACTTTAATTAAGCCATTTTTTTATTTTTTTTGGTTGAAAAAGGGATATGGTAATGCCATAACTTTTTTTTATAGCAGTATTATTAATTTATTTTTAATTAATTCAAATGCGAAATTTACATTTTTATCTATGGCGTCTATTTTTATTATGAATCCTTAACATTTCTAAGTACAAAATATTTTTTTTTTAATAATTTAAAAAATGTTGCCATAAAAATACTCGGATCGAATATATTTTATGCCAACATTTTCATTTTTATAGTGGTTTAGGCGGTTTAGTGGCTCAAAAGGTTTTTTGCAAAATTTTGTTGGGATATACATATTTCTTTTCTTGTCTCTCATGTGTAAAAAATCAATGTTCATCAATCAATATTTTTTTTTTCATTTTACAGAAGAAAAATGTTGGTCGCATGTAAATGGGGTATGTATAATGCTTTTATTAATGAAAATGTGTAAAAAAAAACAATTAGGAATTTCAAAATGAATTTAAAAATGCATGTTTTAATTCATAACGAATACACAAATAATAATTCACAAATGGACCTTATGATATGCATGTTTTTTATCTTTCTCTACAATACAACAAAAAAACTGTAAGAAGAAAAACAAGGAAATACTTCCTTAAAAACATGAAATCGCGCATGCATTTCTATGTGTATTAAAGACAAATATAACCTTTATGTTTATAATGTGAATTAAAATATGCCTTTTTTAGTCATTTTAAGGCTGAAAATTTGTTAAAAATATGACTTAAAAAAGGTCCAATTTTTTCATACAAAAACACCATTTTTAAGTCAACCTTTTTAATTTCAACCTTTTTTAATTCAGGGAGCCTACAAGTTGACCTTAGTTTATTTGAATCCTAGCCAGCTCTGCAGACTAAAATGAAAAGTTATCGGTTAGGAAATGGTCTGGTTTCATTCATTATCCGAATCCCACAATTTCGTCAAATTCAGCTTTGCACACCGAATTTGACCATCTTTTGTTGAGAGATCGCCTAGTTCCATTGAGCATAATCTTAGAGTGCCAATCCAATTCTGCATACCACATTTGAACCATTGCCTTTGGGATGCCTCACAAATTTTTTGCTACTTTTTGAATTTCTTTTTAATCTTGCTATCTCGTGGTTGTCAATTCAACAGTTAATTTACTAATGGATTTTAGAGTAATTTTTAATACAATTTAAATAATTAGGGTTTCAGAAAATTATATTATAAGTTGTGGAATTTGCAAGAGGATTAAATTAATAAATGTTTATATTATTTAGGAAGCCATAAAGTATTAATTTAGAATTAAATTTCAGGAAATTTCCAGATGTACGTGAAGTGAAATAATAAATTTTTTTCTTCAGGTTGCTCATTTAGAGAAGCAATTGTTAAAGATCAATACCATCGTTATTCATTAAACCTATTAAGCCTTTATCCTGCCTCTAGTAGATTAGAATTGTGTTGGTCTGAAGCCGGGTCGTTCCGTCCAGAAATACCATTCCTATCTTTCCTATTGTTATGTGTTAACAGGCTGTAGTAATAGGCCCGGCGTTATCCGGGACACTTGTCAAACACTTGGTGTTACCGTCCAATGAATATAACATTTAAAACAGTATCAAATTTAAGTTAATAAGTTACAAATGCAAATGTAAAACGCAAATTAAATTAGTTAGTTCAAAATTAATTTAAGTAATATTGAGTCATTTAAACGAACTAAAGGAACAAAATTTCTTTAACTGTTTAATTTTGTTTCGAAAAATTTTTCCTCCATGTTTAAAATTATTTTCCAGCGAGGACGATAATACCAAGCTATTGTGAATTAAAATAAATAAAATTAAATCAAAATAAATAAAAATTCGTTAAATTTTTTTTATCTTTATAACGAGTATACTCGACAGACATTATGCGAAAAATTATCATTCCGTTCTGACATAAACGACATAAACAGTTAGAGTTAAATAAAATTATATTTTTATTTATATATTGTAAAATAATAGAAATAAACCATTGCTACAAATTTAAAGCATTCGTCAACTTTGTAGAGGAGAACCGGCAAAATTCGAGAATTCACAATTGCGCTGCATTGCCATGGAAAATGGAACGAACTTTCAAGGATTTGTGGCAAAAAAAAACCAGGACATGACCGCTAGTCAGACTAGCGCATCTGCAAACAAAGTGCATCTATCTATGAAATTTTCAATGTAGAGAAAACACATATTTCTCTAAAAATCATCTTGTTTCTTTCAAAAACCAATTAGTACAAAATACGAATAAAAAATATTTCTAAAACTACTTAAATTCCTTTTATCGTATTTGAGTCTTCGCATTTATTAAAATCGGTTAAATAGTTTTTAAAACATGGATTTTTGCTAAAACGTTAAAACGACGTGCACCCCTGTCAAAAAGTACAGTGTCACAAAAACAAATCATTTTTTTATAAGAGGGATATACGTTATACATTATTTGAGGGTATGTTACACTTTGGCGGTAGATTTTCTTTATGTATTGTGTAATGATAAATACGACTATATCAAATACAATAACTAATTTTAAGGGTGATTTATTTACGTTTTATTGCATTAATAAAACATAATAATTTACGGAATATCAAATAATAAATGAGACTCATGCAATGTACAAAAAAAAAATTGCAATGACATTTTATGTAAATAAAAAATATTTATAATACTTACCAATTGCTTTTGGGTCTAATTGGTACGGTGGTATTCCACAATGAGCTGGTGGAGGCGTTGTCAGATGATCACCATTACAAAAAAATGACGGTATTGTCATTTTGTTCGCCTAAAAGATAATTTAATAAATTAAAATAGTATTTTACACAAAATGTAAAGTTTGTTAAAAATATAAAAATATTGAATATTAATTATTATTCAAAAGTTTAATTAATACCTAACCTTAAAAATTACCACACAAAAAATATGGAAATTATTTGCAAATATTTTGCTGCGTTTTTTTGAAATCTTGTGTTCGAGACCGCGATAAAATACAGGAAAATTTTGGAAGGAACATTTTAGTACAACAACTTTTACTAACTACAAGTGAATCATTTTGACGTTTAAAACAAATTACGAAATAAATAATAAATTAGTTAAATTTAACAAAAATATTTTATAAATTTTTAGTTATACTCAATAATAAATCTAATTAATAAGTTTTTAAGTTTAAAATTGAGTGCTGTGTTGTGAAAATGTAAAGCAACGATAAATGGTAAACTAAATACCTTTCTTGGATTCCGTATTTGCCGATATAAAATCCAATTTAAGCGATATGAATAGTTCGAGTCGAGCTTTTCTAAATACGCTGGTATCGAATAACTCGGAAATTTTATTTGATTACGATAATCCGTACTGGGATAATACACAAAATCAATTTATACTCAATGAGGACGCACCCGTTGTAAATGAGTAATTTTATGTGCTATACAAAAGGCTGGACGGAATTCTTATAATCATTAGGGAATACAATATTAGTGATACGCCGTGCGACATGAATAAGTACGTATTTGGCTGGAAACATCTAGTAAGGGAGCGATTCTTAACGATCTTTTTAATTTCAGAATGCTGCAATCAACCGTAGGTGATAGTAACATAAATTTAGATGACAGCGATAGTGATAATGGATTTATGGGTGATGATTTTCATAACCAAGCTGAAATGGATGAGCTATAAAAGATGGAACTACCGCGTATGATATTCGCATACGATGCAAATGCCGAAATTGAACAAGTGCAAGAGTTGCGAATAAGTGGCGGGTGCTAAACGCTCCCAAACCGTAATTGATTCATCGCAACCGTCTGATGCGTCGACGAAAATTGGAATATTCGTATTGACCCCGTCTGGACCATGTAGTTATATCCCGTTTGGACGGAAGTATGTGGCAAATCAGTAATTCGTATGATGGAAAAACTGACTTAACGGCAAAAACCTGCCAATATCTGGATCGGCATTTAACTTTTCCGTTGTTGGAATTTTTGTGCGACAAGAAAGTATGTATGATGAAAACATAACCTACAAATACTTTTTTTTCGATATGACTAAAAAGAATTAGACGGAAAAATTTTCGAAACCGTGAATCCATCAATGCATTACCTTAAGTATGTTGGTTGATAAAATAAACATAGAATCAAAGAAAGTAGATTGCTGGATTGTGACTTTAATTCGTAATGTTCGACTCGATGCTAAAATTAACTCCAAATTGGGACCAGTTGTAATGGGAACGCGACCTTTGTCATCGTATCAACAGCTAGTTGAAATATTGGTTCGTTCGGATGCTCCAACTGGTACTGTAGAAAGAACATAAAGCTAAAGCATAAATGGTGAACATTAGAAGTACTACTAAACAATCTGTGGGACGCATAAACATTTTTCTTTTTATAGTCACCCCATAAAGTTGAGAATCCAGAAAAGCCGAATTTATGAAAAATAAATTTTAATAAAAAACCGGAAATTACCATTAATCAACATTAGTGTTTTATTTTTTAAAATTTCAGATAAACTACATGTGTTGTTCTGAACACAATAATTGATGATGTACCGCCAATTTTACTCGATGTGCAGTATATTGGGTTTTTCATTTCTTCGTAAGTTATAAATTGAAGTGCCCCATGAGAAACGCCAAACATTTCAGGAATGAAATCAACGATATAAACCGGACATATCTTCAATTCGACAAATTTTCACGAAAGCATCAAACATGCCGTATTATTGCCCATTTCTTATTTATATTTTATTCGTAAGGTATAAATTGAATTTCCCCATGAGAAACGCCAAACATTTCAGGAGCGAACCCTTTCTGGTTCAGAAATATTTTTATTTGCATTTTATTTGCATTTGACTCGGCAATCGGCATATCCGCAAATACTAATACAACAGAAAATATGAAAATAAAATGACAGTTCTGTCTCTAAAATGAAGTAAGAAACAATCAAAAAATTGTGTACTAAAAAATTTCCCTAGTTTCGTCAGTTCAGGAATTATTAAGTTTTTTGATGAACTCGGTTGTACTCTATATAAAATCAAGAGTAGATCAGAGTTGTTGAGTATGTACAAGCAAATATAAACTTTATTCAACAATATAATGCATGATATGGACTTAATATAAGTTCTTTAGGATTCGATACAGTGAAAATGAAGCACAAATGTTTTAAAATTATAGAAATTGTTTAAAAAGTGCAGCATTTCCAAAAAACGCAGCTATTATGTGTAACTATTGCCTTGTAAATTACTCGCAATTTGTTTTTCTTTCGTCAAAACATTAATTAACATTAAACTTTCATCTCCATCATCTTTCATTTCATTTCCAGACAAATGCCAACTATATATGTTTTTATTATGTCATATCCCTTTTTCAACAAAAAAAATGGCTCAATTTAAGTCCAAACCACACAAATGTGTGAGTAAAAAATCATAGTATGTAACGGCGTTTTTGATAAAATTTTTCGCTTGATTTGAAGTACAACCAACGCAATTGTGTGTATAGTTATACATAGTGTTTTTTCTCGGACGAAATAAGTTTGAAAGGAAAACATAAATGTGTAAGTTAATTCAAAACACATACAAAAATAAATTTTTGACATGATACTTTTGCCGTACTCACACAATTGTGTTACTGAGCAGCTAAAGGGATATGGACCTGCATAATTCATAAAAACAACACAAAATTATTACAAAGTATTAAATAATAATATTTATATGGGGTCATATAAAAGTGGCTAAATTTAATCAAGTTACTTTTATTTCCCTTGCTTAATATAAAAATCAGTTCTGATTGCGAAAATGTTCCGGCTACCCAAAAATAAACATCTTCATTTCGAGTAAGCCACGTTCATAAAGGAACGCCACGTCTCTGTTAATTCAAATTAATAAATGTTCAAAAGAAACTAACTTTAATCAACTGTTTGTTAATTATATTTGAAATTAGTTTTAATTATTTTCAAAATATGCTGGTCACTTTTGAAAAATTCAAAAGTTTTAGATTCAACTGACAGCCATTAATGGGCCTTACTTTGGATTTGTTGATATTTATGTTCAACTCAATAGCAGTTTCAACTTATAAAACAACAATATCAGTTATTACTAATATTCACTCCCATTAACAATTAATTAATAATTGATCGTCAACGAATTCTCACAAATCGATCGGGTTAAGAATGAACACAACGCACATGAGAATTATGTAACAGTTCCAATTTTCAAATATTCCAAATTAAAAATAAAATAAATAATACGTGTACGATAGAAATTCTTGTAATAAATGCAAATTAAGCAAATATGTATGTACTTGTAATTCAAATTCGAAGAATTTTCTCACAGCACAAAAAAAAATCTTTTAAATCATAATATACGAGGAAAATCAAAACAACAGAATTCTAATTTTGATAAAATTTAAAAAAACACAAAAAATCAATATAAATGTCTACAAATTAATGGAGTAAAGCGGGAGGCCTAAAGATGAGAGGCGTGTTCGTCGTAATTCAACAGTTCATCACCACCTAAAATCATTGGGATAGAAAATATATTATTTATTTCCTTTCATCCTTTTCTTATTTGACTTGATTTTAAAGGAAGGAAATGAATGAGAATAGAGACATTTTTGGTGAAGGAGTGTGTTTTACATTCAACAATATGCGGGAAAATAGAAAGAGATAAGAATATAAAACCATGGAGTTGAAATACATTTTATACAACACAAAAAACAGAACATCCTATATATATATATATATATATATATATATATATATATATATATATATATATATATATATATATATATATATATATATATATATATATATATATATATATATATATATATATATATATATATATATATATATATATATATATATATATATATATATATATATATATATATATATATATATATATATATATATATATATATATATATATATATATATATATATATATATATATATATATATATATATATATATATATATATATATATATATATATATATATATATATATATATATATATATATATATATATATATATATATATATATATATATATATATATATATATATATATATATATATATATATATATATATATATATATATATATATATATATATATATATATATATATATATATATATATATATATATATATATATATATATATATATATATATATATATATATATATATATATATATATATATATATATATATATACAATATATATATATATATATATATATATATATATATATATATATATATATATATATATATATATATATATATATATATATATATATATATATATATATATATATATATATATATATATATATATATATATATATATATATATATATATATATATATATATATATATATATATATATATATATATATATATATATATATATATATATATATATATATATATATATATATATATATATATATATATATATATATATATATATATATATATATATATATATATATATATATATATATATATATATATATATATATATATATATATATATATATATATATATATATATATATATATATATATATATATATATATATATATATATATATATATATATATATATATATATATATATATATTATATATATATATATATATATATATATATATATATATATATATATATATATATATATATATATATATATATATATATATATATATATATATATATATATATATATATATATATATATATATATATATATATATATATATATATATATATATATATATATATATATATATATATATATATATATATATATATATATATATATATATATATATATATATATATATATATATATATATATATATATATATATATATATATATATATATATATATATATATATATATATATATATATATATATATATATATATATATATATATATATATATATATATATATATATATATATATATATATATATATATATATATATATATATATATATATATATATAGCCCCGCTCTTTAAAATGAATTTTTAAGTTGTCGGTTAGGAGATGACCTGGTTTCATTCATTATATCCGAATCTCAAAATTTCGTCAAAATCAACTTTGCACACCGAATTTGACCATCATTTATTGAGAGATGACCTAGTTCGATTGAGCATAATGTTAGAGTACCAATCCAATTCTACATACCATATTTGACAGTGATTTGTTGTGGAATGGTAAAGCTCCGTTGAGCATGGCATAATATGTCCTGTGCAGTATAATTTACTTGGTAATTAATCGAATATTCTTTAGTGACCAAAATTAATAAAACATTTGAAATTTTAGAGCATTTTTTAATACAATTTAAATAATTATGGTTTCAGGAAATTCTACTGTAAGTTGTGGAATTACAGTAGGATTAAATTAATAAATATTTATATTATTTAGGAAGCCGGAAAATATTAATTCAGAATAAAATTTTAGGATATCTACAGATGTCTGTGAAATAATATTTCTTTGAAATAATAATTGGATGGTTCCCAAGCCAAACCGATTAACTCCATTTTTTGGAATTTTTATTTTTATTTAAATTTTAATATCAACGCACTTGATTGGCTCCTAACTGTATATGTTGAAACCAAATGTATGTAACAAAAAGTGTTAACATCACTAGATGACAAAATTAAAAGAAACTAAAGTTGCAATTTACAAGGAATTTTAAAAAATCTATTTCTGTATTCTCTCATTTTTCTCAACTTCTGGTTCTCCATAAAATCGTTTTTGCAAATGAAGCATTCAATTGTTGATTGTGTAGATTAGAATTGTGCTGTCATTGTTACTAACTATTGATTTTATCTAGATGTTCATCAATTTTGTTTAGGAAGCCGGAAAGCATTAATTTAGAATTAAATTTCAGGCCCAGATGTAGTACGTGAAATAATAAAAATTTTCACTCAGGTTGCTGATTTAGAGAAGCAATCGTTGAAGACCAATGCCATCGTTATCCATTAAACCTATTAAGCCATTATTCTTCCTCTAGTAGATTAGAAGTAGATTATAATTGTGTTGTGCCGTGCGATCGTTAGGTGTCTGAAACCGGATCGTTCCGTCCCAAAAAAAAAAACCATTCCTATCCTTCCAATTGTTATGTGTAAACAAACAGGCTGTAGGAATAGGCCCGGTGTTATCAGGGACAATCAATCAATCAATTTCAAAATATACGAAGAAACTCCGACCGGACCCCAACTATTTTTGAAAGAGTTCACATGTTCTACATGATGTTGGAATGGAAATCGTTGGAATTGGTCCGTTATTTTAGACCACATTTTTTCACTGAGAATGGTCGTTTTCAAATATGTATTAGGAAATATCCGTACTTTAGGCAAGCTTATGGCCCGATTAATGTAAAGTTTGCTGCAAAAAAGTTTACTGCAAAATTTTATATCTGCAGTCCAGTAAAGTATTTGGATATGTAGCTGATACCTGTGTGATTAGGTAGAGTGATAACAGCGCGCGTGAGAATATCAAAGAAAAGCATAAATTTAAAAATTATAAACTCTCCTGGGTTAGACGCCGCGTTCGTTACACTACCGAATCTAGTGATAGTGTAACGATTCTTTCGCGCTGCTGCTCTAGAAGGCCGTTATACATGGAACATTAATTTATTGAATATCATGTTAATAAATAATAATTCTGTTTATAAAAATTCGTTGTCCTTTTTTAAGCACGTCATCACCCTATTCAGTCATCTTAATACATGTTACAGAGGGAGATACACTAACAAACATTTTGATTTCTAAAGACAACACTGATAGCGCAATAATAAAAATAAACAAATAACAAACGAAAACTTATTTTTTGACCATTTCATTTACTTACATCTATTCTGTGCGAAGGAGGTTATTTGTGTATTATTGTATACTCAGCTTCCTCCTTAATCCAAATTGTTTATTTATTCGATTACTGAATCCTTAATCACTTGTTTGCCATCAACAAAGGAAAAAAATGTCTAAATATATAGTTTTCGTGTGTGGGACGACGACTTAGATGATGTAAGATGGTTGTTCGATGAAAAACAAAATATAAAAGATGAAAAACTATTGTGTATATCGAAATAAGGATGAATAGACATATAGAAAATTGACGAAAAGCAAAAAAAAAAAATGTTTCTTTTTCTTGGGTGTTGAATGGAAAATGGCTAAAAAAAACTATGTAAGAAAAATCAAAAATTAGATTAAGAATGTGCGTAATGAAGCAAATAAAATTATTTGTAATCAAATGAAAATCTATATTAAATCTAATAAGGATGTGATTTTGTGAGTGATGAAAATATCCGTAAATCGTTTCCCCGTTTTTAATACAATCCAAATATAGATGTTTCATCATAAGTTTATACGACGGGTAATGCGAT
>CAKOBK010001079.1:0-38453 GCA_932526605.1 Nephrotoma flavescens
ATATATATAGTATATATGTATATATGTATGCATATATATACATATATATATATATATATCGATGTCCTCCACAACCAAACAACTTTCACATAATTCATTCTCAATCAAATTGCGTTTCTTCAGACATTCTTTCCAATTACCATGATTCAATCTTACGCGCTCCATCGTTCGTATCATTCTAGTATCTCCTTTGAGCACCTTAAAGAAAGGTTGTCTCAACTCAAAGGAGAACTAACCAACTCAAAGTACTTCTTGCCTTTCACCTGACATTTTTCAACAAACTCTCTCTCCCATTTTCTCCACAGATTCACCTGAAACATGCGAAGTACATCTCTTGCATCCATGAATTCATATTCCTTTACATCCTCAATCAAACAACCCAGTTTCGCAAGCATATCGGCTCTTTCATTACCTTCAATTTGTAGGTGTGACGGTATCCATTGAAGAATCACCTCACACCCACAAGATTGAAGGTACTCATACAACATCTCCACATACACATTACCATGAGTCCCACCCTTACTAATTAATTCTAACCCACTCCGGGAGTCGGAAAATAACACTACTCTCCTCCTCCCTTGTGTCACTGCCAACTTGATCCCTTCCATAATTCCAATCAACTCTGCATTCATTATACAGATACTGTCATTCACTCTTATCATTTTCTCTATCCTCATTGACGGAATAAAAATTCCTACACCTACTCGATCACCACTCACACTAGCATCTGTATAAACTTCCACATGTGCAAAATAATTTGTACGCATTTTTAAAAACTCACTCTTAACCGATAACTCATTCATCATCGCTTTTGTTGTATCACCAAACTTCAAACGCACAATTAGATTGCTCGGAGGGACTTTCGGATTTACGGGCCGAATCTTGGAGAATACATTCATATTCTCCAACATCACCCTTGAACTTTGTGTTCCTTGGTAATCCGTCCCTCTTTGCAACCTCTCTTTCATTTCATTCACCAATTTATTGTCCTTAGTCAACATCCGCACAGTCTCGCGCACAGTGATCCACCCCCTCTTATAGTTGAGAGGTGAGTCACCCAATTCAGACCACAAAGTGTGTATTGGGGTTGAATTAATCGCCCCCAATACCACTCTGGCACAAGCATTCTCGACAGTCATCAACTTTTTAAACCCGACTTTGGATCCATCACCATAAACACTCATTCCATACGCAATTTTGGATGACACTAGCGCCTTTCGCAACATATCCGTCACACTAGGTTGGGCTCCCAATTTCGGTTTACTCACCCTTTTAATCACATTCAATCTGTTCTTGCAGTTATCGGCTAATTTATCCATATGCACTCTAAAATTCAATCGCTTATCAATCCAGATTCCCAAATACCTAGTCAAATTTACACACTCTATTCTCTCATTATATACTTGCACATCTACCATACGATTTGTTCGAAAAGTCATACTACAACATTTTCTCGAATTTACACACAAATTCAATTCGGTCAAACATTCTGTTACCTGATTCACACATTCTTGAGCATGATTCAAGGCCTCCTCGATGGTCCTCCCCTTGCCCATCAGGACAAAGTCATCTGCAAATTGCAATATGGCTTTGTCCGGGGAGTTAAACCTATGTACCGCGCTCGTGTATAGGTTGAAGAGAGTCGGTGAGATTTTACTGCCTTGGGGGAGGCCTATATACACCGCTCCCTCCAACCTATACCCTCTACCACACAACACTAACTTTCTGTCATTCATGAACTCATACACCCATTTGCAAATTTTCCAAGGAATCCCCAGCTCCATAAGGACCTGAAAAAGCTTCCCCGGAACCACGTAATCATATGCCCTTTCAATATTTAAAAATACCGCCACAACATACTTCTTTTCCTTTCTTACTTTCCATACAAACTTTTCTACACATTTATTAGCTGAGTGGTTACGACGGAACCCAAAGGTGGTTTCCGGCAACAAATTACCCTCAATCACAAATTTATCCAAACGACCTTTCATCATACCATTCACAATTTTGACAAATACATTCAACATACATATTCCCCTGTAATTTGTTGCCAGATTATGGTCCCGATCTCTTGTTGGAATAGGTACCACCCTGCTTTCCTTCCATTTTTCCGGTATTTGAATACTCATCCATACTTGATTTTTTTTATTTCATCTACTTATCTATATATATATAAAACAAAGTCGGGTTAGTTACACCATTTATAACTGAAGAACGGCTGGACCGATTTTTATGATCTTTGTTTTGTTGGATTTGACTCCGTTCCGAATAGCATAATAACTATTAAAACATTGGAAAAATTCACCAAAAAAAAGTTATCAAGAAAATTCATTTTCTCATATATTTAGTACATTTTGTTTTTTTTTTATTTTGTTCGTCTCAATACAGTGGTGGTTTAGGAAAAAAGAATAGTCGGAAAAACTCAAAAGAAAAGCCCCAAAAATCTAATAAAAAAAACCTTTTTTTATATGAATTTTGTAGGTGTAGTTTCTATGTGACGAGTGGTGCAGTGGTTAAAGCTTCGGCGCTTGGAGCGCAAAGTACTGGATACGAATCCGACTGGAGGCTGCATGCACATTTACCATTTTATTTTTTATCCAATTTTTTTTTATTTCATCTACTTATCTATATATATAAAACAAAGTCGGGTTAGTTACACCATTTATAACTGAAGAACGGCTGGACCGATTTTTTGATCTTTGTTTTGTTGGATTTGACTCCGTTCCGAATAGCATAATAACTATTAAAACATTGGAAAATAAAAAAAAATGAAATGGTGTAACTAACCGACTTTGTTTTAAATGGTAAATTTAACCATACCTAAACCATCCGCTGTATTCGTTCTCGCACCTAACAATAAAACAAAAAATGTCGTATATCACAAGGTGCTACAATGAAGGGAATCGACTCAATTGCAACTCACCCAGCAAATAGTTTAAAAGAAAATAGTGCAATAATGCTACGCGAACCATTTCTATTCAATTCAATAAAACGAAAGCCTTGCTGAAACATGAATTACATTCATTTCAATGTAATTAAAATATATTTCATTTTGATTTTTGTAATTTCATTGAATTTAATTAATTTGGAGTATTCATTTAATTTATTTAATCTTAATAAAAAACTCAATTTTATTAAGCTAATAACTTTAAAAAACATTTATTGATTTTGAGGCGGTACGAAGTTCGCCGGGTCAGCTAGTTATAAATAAAAGAAGGAGGGAAAAAAATAAGCAATAAAAATTAATCTACGGATCGCGCAGGTAGGCGATGAGTCATAGGTTGAGTAACTATTATTGCGTACGTGAGAATAGAAAAGGGCGGGGTCGGTGAGAATCGAATTGGTGAGAACCGAATTTCTCTCTGTTCGTTAAGGATATTATGGTTAAGAAATATTAATTTTCGAATTTCGTAAGATTCTAAGGTATCTAAACGTCTGCCTTTGGGTTGTATATGTAATATGTCTAAATTGTTCAAGCTAGCTGTATGATTTTCTATGGAAAGTTGATTGATTGCAACCAGATAAATGTTCGTTAGCTCTAACTCCAAAATTGCGCCCAGTCTGACCAATATAGGAGAAACCATAATCATTGCAATTGATCCTATAGACACCAGATTTGGAAAGGCGATCAACTCTAGGTTTATTGTTAAAAATCATTTTCTTTATTGTGTTATTATTATAAAAAGCAAAACTAATATTAGTATAATTGGACACGATGTTGCTAATCCGTTGGCTCGTTTTTCCTATATACTCTAAGCGACGCCAATTTTCCCGCGTTGGACTATCCGGTGGATAAATACCCGTTAGAGTTTTACGCTTTAGCTTTTTATTTAATAACTTTAAAATAGTCCTAGTTGCATATCTGTTATTCGTTGCTATTTCAAGAATTATGTTAAGCTCAGTGTTATAATTTGAATTTGACAGAGGGATGTTTATTAGTCTATCTATGAGTGAGTGGAAAGCTGACATTTTAATATTATGGGGATGGTTTGAAGAACTAGGGATAACAGCGTCTGTATACGTGGGTTTCCGATAAATTTTGAAGTCTAAAGTAGAATTAATCCTGGTTATTGTTATATCTAGAAAATTAATACATTTATTTTCTTCTTTTTCTAACGTAAAATCAATGGTGGGATATTGAGAATTTAACCAAGTAAAGAAAGAGTCTAATAGTCTATCAGTTGCATTCCATAGACATAATATGTCATCAACATATCTATACCAAAAGATTATATGACGAAAATAAGGATTGTTATTTGATATGATCATTTGTTCGAAGAAATTCATGAAAATTTCAGCCAACAAAGGTGACAGAGGGGAGATGGGTAGACCATCAGTGAATTTAAAATTTGTATTATCAAAACAGAAATAATTTTGTTTAATACAAGTCTCAAAAACTAACTTCAGTTCACGACGTAAGCTCTCATCTATAACATCCCTATCTAAGTAATTACAAACTATTTGGGACAAAGTATTAATTGGAATAGAAGTGAAAAGACTGGCAACGTCAAATGAAACTAGTTTTGAATGTAACGGAATATCGACGTCTTGAGTTTTGTTAATCAATTCTACCGAGTTCTTAACCGAGTAAGCCGAAAAGAAATTAGTATGACAATTGAAAAAATTTATGAAACCCTTACATAGCTTGTAGGCAGGAGCATTGCAATACGCTACTATTGGTCTAATCGGAATGCCTTCCTTATGGATTTTTGGTAAACCATAAAGGATCAGGGCAGATGGATTCATGACAGAGTACTTCCAACCAGTTCCATCAAATAACTTCTGGCATTGGTTGATACACTTACTAACCGAAGTCTTAAAAGACTTAGTTGGATCTCTACCAAGCTCTGTTGCTTTGCTTTCTGTAATAAAATCAAAAATTTTATTGCAGTAATCGACTTTTGTGAGCACGGTAATTGTATTGCCTTTATCCGCTTTACACGCTCGCACATAATCGACCGAAAACTGTGTACGTGTTCCAACAATACGGCTTGTAGAATATATTAAATTAAATTGTTTAATGAGCTTATAAGTTTAAAAAATTAAAATAATGGTTATTTAGCTCTTTTAATATTTTATTTATTACTACTTAAGCGTTCGGAACCATTTCGGTTCCATTCTCAAAAGTATGTCAATACATACTTACACATACTTTTGAGAATGGAACCGAAATGGTTCCGAAAGCTTAATAAATAAAATATTAAAAGAGCTAAATAACCATTATTCTTGTAGAATATATTTGTGTTGGTTTCGTTTAAGCAGACCAACCGTTGGTTTTTACATTTTTGCGGCGGGTTATCGTGTTTCTAAATTTAGTATTCTTAATTTTAGTTCTTTAAATACATTTTTTATTTCAGATACTATTATTTTATTTTTGTGTTTTCGTTTTTAATTTTAATTTAGTAGAATGATATCCTTGTTTATAATTCCCCCATTCAAAAAAATTAATAATAATGTTGATTGTTGGTGACCCTATTAAAGTTAGCCAAAAGTTTCCAGCCGAAAGATGGTCATGCAGATAGTGTCTTTGCTATCCCTGCCAAAAACAAAACTAATTATAGCCGAAAGATACATTACTTTGTTTAATTCGTATTGCTAAGCAAATTTTTTTCAAGGAAAAGTTAGATCCCTCACTTCCCTCTAAGATATTTTGGCGTAACGTACGCAACTTGGGCCTTGGTAGTTGCAAAGGGGCTGCTTCTGTAGATTTTAAAGCTAATGACTTTAACCTTTATCTAACTAACTCAAGTCTCACCCATGATATTTCCAATATTGATTTAGTGTCCGCCGAACCCCTTAATTCTTTTTCGTTTACAAATATATCTACTGTTGATTTGCATTCTGCAATTTGGGAAGTTAAATCGCAATCCAGTGGTCTAGATATGGTTAGTTTAAAATTAGTTATCGTATTCTTCCTATTGTATCAAGGTACTTGTTACATATTTTCAATTTTATTTTAACGACCTCTTCATATCCCGCTCAGTGGAAGATGAGTAAAATTATTCCTGTTCCTAAAATTAGCAATCCTTCTGAGCTTTCCCATTTCCGCCCTATTAGCATTTTAAGTTCTCTGTCCAAGGCGTTTAAATTGTTAGTGAAAAACCAAATTCAATCTCATCGATAGTTTTAATTTGCTTAGTCTTTTTCAATCGGGTTTTAAAAGGTTCCACGGTACTACCACTGCTTTACTGAATGTTTGTGATGATATTCGTTGTAGTATGAGTAAAAGAGAAATGACTTGCTTTACTCTGTTAGATTTTTTTAAAGCGTTTGATTCAACTCACCACCAAATTTTGTTTAACAAGCTTATTTCGAACTTAAATTTTTCTCTCTCCGCTGCTAAATTGATTTTAGACTATATTTCGGGTCGCTTTCAGGCTTTTCTTTTATGACAATTCTTTTTCTGGCTTCTTACCTGTTTCTTCTGGCGTTCCTCAGGGGTCGGTTCTTGGTCCTTTACTATTCTCAATGTATATTAATGACATTGCATGTTTCATTCGTCATTCTTCTTTTCATATATTTGCTGATGTTGTCCAAATATATAGGAGTAGTCGCTTAGATAATGATTCCATTCACTCTAAGATTTCTCTTATTAATGATGATTTGGTAAGAATTTATAATTGGTCATTATCTAACCGACTAGCTCTTAATGCTAGTAAATCCCAGTCCATTATAATTTATAAAAAATCTTTAGATACTTCCCCTTTTCCTGGAATCTCGGTGATTCTTTAATTCCATTCTCTAATACAGTTAGAAATTTAGGGTTAATTTTTAATAAAAATCTTACTTGGGCTGATCATTTGATTAAGGTCAGTAAAACGGTTTTTGGAATGCTTAGTTGTTTGTATAAAGTTGTAGGGTTCACTGGTACTAATTTTAAAAAGTGTATGTTCCTCTCGCACTTTCTTCCACATTATCTTTATGGTGACGTTGTTTTGTTTGGAATGCTTCAGGATAATATGAACGTTCTCCAAAGATGTTTCAATGCTTGTACTCGTTTTATTTTTAGTATTAGCAAAGAAAATATATAAAAAGAATAAAATAATATTTTGTTTTCCATTTCATAATACATATTTCCATTCATGAATTTCCTTCACTACGTGAGTAGCTATGCGTATCACATAATTTTTCCTAAATGCATACATAGAAAACAACCACCATTTTCAATTAAATTATTTCCGTATGTATATAGTTTGTATTCCAAAACAAAAAATATGGCTGGGTTCATGTGTTATTTTGATTAAAAATGTGTAGGCACATAAACAAAGCTAAGCTGAAAAATAATACGTAAATGCACTTCCAATAAATTCAAGCGAAACACAGCCTTTGAAGGGTAGAGCTTTACTAAAATACGTACGAGATAATTAAAAATGTTTTGCTTGTGCCTTAGCAATATTTTTCCCCTTTTCCAATATTTTCGATTTTTTTATTGATTCGTTTTATTTCGAAATCGCCGAAGTTGTGTTTATAAAATGATGTTATGGCCTAAACAAACTCGACGCGGGAGACGCACGTATTTCGCGTCTGGCTGTCAAATAAAAGTAAAATATATGAAATTTTATGAACGAATATATACTGAACGCGCGAAATATAGGTTTCGACTCTATATTTTCGCTGATACGCATCCAAGTGTCATTTTATTTTTAAAAGTTTGCGATTTTTTTCATGCAATGCTTTTGAAATTTATTTTCATTTAATTTTAATAATAAAAAAATAACCTTTTATTAATATTTATAATCAACGACGAGCAGCTAATTGCTCTAATGAAGGAAAATAAAATATTGTACAATACAATATCCAGAGGGTATACGGACACTCGACATTAAAGGCAGAGATATTGCTAAAAGTTGCCAAAGAGCTACATGTTGCGGCTGGTATGTGTATTTTTAATAAACTGAATAGGTTATGTTGTATGAGAAAATGTCAAAAACGGGCGTTGAGATTGTATTACAAAAAACCTCATAAAGTGTTTCGCGCGTCTTTGATAGTTACGCGCGTATCGTGCGTCGAGTTTGTTTTGAAATGAGCGAGAAATGTATGATTATAGACTTAACAAACACATTTTATTAAACACTTGTTTTTTATTTCGCAGAATTAGATTTTTGAATATTTTAATTAAAAAATTCGTTCAAAAAGTTTAAAAACTCACTCGATCGATTTCGACTTGTTAGGTCATCATCAGGAGTATCTACTGATTTGTAAAAGTAAAAATTAGTTATATATAGCAGAAAAAAGCAAAAATTAAACAAAAGAAAGATTGACAAAAGTAAGCAATAAAAAGCAATAAAAATTAATCTATTGATCGAGCAGGGGTGCGATTAGTCAAAATAAGCATTAAAAAGCAAACAAATTAATCTATTGATTGTGCAGGTGTGCGATTAGTCATCGGCTGAGTAACAAAATTCAAGGTATATTGAAGTCAATTTAATTACCCGAGGTATTAGTCAAAAGAAAAGGGCGGGGTCTGTAATTGGTGAGAAACGAATTTCTCTCTGTTCGTTAAGGATATTTTGGTTAAGAAATATTGATTTTCGAATTTCATAAGACTCTAAGGTATCTAAACGTTTGCCTTTAGGTTGTATATGTAATATGTTCAAGCTAGCTGTATGATTTTCTAAAGTTAAGTGGTTATGGAAAGTTGATTGATTGCAACCAGATAAATGTTCTTTAGCTCTAACTCCAAAATTGCGCCCAGTCTGGCCAATATGGGAGAAACTACAATCATTGCAATTAATCCTATAAACGCCAGATTTGGAAAGGCGATCAACTCTATAGGTTTATTGTTAAAAATCATTTTCTTTATTGTGTTATTATTATAAAAAACAAAACTAATATTGGTATAATTGGACACGATGTTGCTAATCCGTTGGCTCGTTTTTCCTATATACTCTAAGCGACGTCAATTTTCCCGCGTTGGACTATCCGGTGGATAAATACCCGTTAAAGTTTTACGCTTTAGCTTTTTATTCAATAACTTAAATATAGTCCTAGTTGCATATCCGTTATTCGTTGCAATTTGTAGAATTATATTAAGCCCTGTGTTATAATTTGAATTTGTCAAAGGGATATTTATTAGCCTATCTATGAGTGAGTGGAAAGCTGACATTTTAATATTATGGGGATGGTTTGAAGAACTAGGGATAACAGCGTCTGTATACGTGGGTTTCCGATAAATTTTGAAATCTAAAGAAGAATTAATCCTGGTTATAATATCAAGAAAGTAATATCAAGAAAGTTAATACATTTATTTTCTTCTTTTTCTAACGTAAAATCAATAGTGGGATATTAAGAATTTAACCAAGTGGGGGATATTTCTCTTTGGAATTCTATTCCATTAGATATCAAGAGGTCAGCGTCGCCTAAATCTTTTAAAGCGTAATGACAACGCATATAGTTCTATTTTTGTAATAATATTTTTGTATTTATTTGTATTATTTTTGCATGTAGTCTATAAGTATTCACTTCTTGTGTCCTCTGTAACAAATGAGCTTGAGCTCAATACGGAGGGTACTAGCATTTAGTGGATTTGTTTTTTGAAAAAATCTGAGGTTTTATGCCTAATGGAAGTATTTTTTTTTGTTGTTTATTTATATTGCTTCCATATGTGCTTTTCCTTTACCAAAATTTATTGCCAATGAATAAATAAATAAATAAATTACTTAACATACCTAGTTATATATTATTTATAATATGTTTATTGGTTAGATCATAATCCTAATCCGAAAAATTTAGGGCAATTTTGAAGGGGATGGGGGGAGGGGGGGGGGGGGAGTTATGTATGACTATTCCAGCCGAACATAAGCGAAGCAACGAAACCAATACAACGAAGCTATAAATAGACTCCTCGTTCTCTTGCTAGGCAACATATCAAAATCACAATAATCAATACAACATATAAATGTATCAACAGGAAATGATACCATAAACCAGATTGGGCAAAATACTTACTTATGCACTATTTATGCACAAAGCAAAATCAATACGATATATACAATATATATATATATACAATATATATACAATATATATATATATATATATATATATATATATATATATATATATATATATATATATATATATATATATATATATATATATATATATATATATATATATATATATATATATATATATATATATATATATATATATATATATATATATATATATATATATATATATATATATATATATATATATATATATATATATATATATATATATATATATATATATATATATATATATATATATATATATATATATATATATATATATATATATATATATATATATATATATATATATATATATATATATATATATATATATATATATATATATATATATATATATATATATATATATATATATATATATATATATATATATATATATATATATATATATATATATATATATATATATATATATATATATATAACGGGTGATTTTTTAAGAGCTTGAGAACTTTTTTTTAAAAAAAAACGCATAAAATTTGCAAAATCTCATCGGTTCTTTATTTGAAACGTTAGATTGGTCCATGACATTTACTTTTTGAAGATAATTTCATTTAAATGTTGACCGCGGCTGCGTCTTAGGTGGTCCATTCGGAAAGTCCAATTTTGGGCAACTTTTTCGAGCATTTCGGCCGGAATAGCCCGAATTTCTTCGGAAATGTTGTCTTCCAAAACTGGAATAGTTGCTGGCTTATTTCTGTAGACTTTAGACTTGACGTAGCCCCACAAAAAATAGTCTAAAGGCGTCAAATCGCATGATCTTGGTGGCCAACTTACCGGGCCATTTCTTGAGATGAATTGTTCTCCGAAGTTTTCCCTCAAAATGGCCATAGAATCGCGAGCTGTGTGGCATGTAGCGCCATCTTGTTGAAACCACATGTCAACTAAGTTCAGTTCTTCCATTTTTGGCAACAAAAAGTTTGTTAGCATCGAACGATAGCGATCGCCATTCACCGTAACGTTGCGTCCAACAGCATCTTTGAAAAAATACGGTCCAATGATTCCACCAGCGTACAAACCACACCAAACAGTACATTTTTCGGGATGCATGGGCAGTTCTTGAACGGCTTCTGGTTGCTCTTCACTCCAAATGCGGCAATTTTGCTTATTTACGTAGCCATTCAACCAGAAATGAGCCTCATCGCTGAACAAAATTTGTCGATAAAAAAGCGGATTTTCTGCCAACTTTTCTAGGGCCCATTCACTGAAAATTCGACGTTGTGGCAGATCGTAAGTCTATTCATTATGAAATGTCAAAGCATACTGAGCATCTTTCTCTTTGACACCTTGTCTGAAATCCCGCGTGATCTGTCAAATACTAATGCATGAAAATCCTAATCACAAAAAAATCACCCGTTATATATATATATATATATATATATATATATATATATATATATATATATATATATATATATATATATATATATATATATATATATATATATATATATATATATATATATATATATATATATATATATATATATATATATATATATATATATATATATATATATATATATATATATATATATATATATATATATATATATATATATATATATATATATGTATATATATATATCGATTAACAAGAAATCACACCATAAACCACATCTGGCAAAATGTGTACTAAACACAAATTAGAATGCATATCGTATTCATAACAAACTAATAATTAACTATATAAAGGATACCCATTTATTGATCAGTGTCATTTTGTTATCATACTTTAAACTACTAACAACTATTGTAACAAGTAAATATATTAAAATATTAAACTTGTAATAAATAATAAAATTATAAATAAAATAGATATATCTATGATAACTCATAGGTATATCAAATAAAAAATATAATAAATAAGCAAACGAATTCATAATTGGCGCAGTTGATACTGGATCGGTAAATTGAAATTTTAATTTCAATTCCTACCTACCAATAAAAATTACAAGTAATAATAAAATCAGTGAAAATTAAAAACGTATTTAGTGAGTTTTAATTGGAGATTTCAAGTGCATATTGAAATCAGAAAAATAAAACCTATCGAGTGAATATCGATAGATAGCGCTAAACTAATTACAAAACTCAAGTGAATATTGAGCTTTGATAATAAACATTTTTTTTTCCTGAAAAGAATATCCATAGACTTACCCAAAGTACCTTGGTATTCGAAATAATAAAACAAAGATAATTAAAAAGTTTTCCTACTGGGGATAGTACCAGAACAGTGAAAAAAAAACAAGAAGTAAAAACAAATCAACAAAAAATCGTTATGGTATCCAAGCCCGTAATCATCATAATAATTTCTTGGTAAATATAAAAAATCAGTATATAACAAAGACCCTTCTTGAATCCTTATCACAAATAAAAATTATTCTTTGAAAATAGTAAGTTGTAAATCTATTTGTCAAAAAAAAAAAAAAATATATATATATATATATATATATATATATATATATATATATACATATATATATATATATATATATATATATATATATATATATATATATATATATATATATATATATATATATATATATATATATATATATATATATATATATATATATATATATATATATATATATATATATATATATATATATATATATATATATATATATATATATATATATATATATATATATATATATATATATATATATATATATATATATATATATATATATATATATAATATATATATATATATATATATATATATATATATATATATATATATATATATATATATATATATATATATATATATATATATATATATATATATACATTTATATATATATATATATATATATATATATATATATATATATATATATATATATATATATATATATATATATATATATATATATATATATATATATATATATATATATATATATATATATATATATATATATATATATATATATATATATATATATATATATATATATATATATATATATATATATATATATATATATATATATATATAAAAGTATATAAAAAAAAATATTGTTGGTCCTGTGATAGTTAATGATTTGACAATTGCAGATCAAGTGGAATTAGAATCAGAACTCGATAGCGACTCTGACGTAGAAAATTATAAAGAAATTAATAAAGAAAAATTTTGGATAAAAATGGTAGAAAAAAACCAAAAACAAAAAATGGAGAAAACCCTACAAATTTCTAGAATGATTAGAGACATTCCAGAATATAAAGGTGAACCCACAGGACTACATAATTTTATAGAACAAGTAGCCGACATATTAGAAATAGCACACCCAGCAGAATCAGTTCACGCTAGTACAATATATAGGGCAATTAGAAATAGAATAACCAATAAAGCTAGTGGAGCCTTAGAACTTTATTCTACACCTAACACATGGAATGATGTGAGAAATAATCTCACATCCCACTTCGCAGACAAACGAGACGAAACAGTACTCATACAAGAATTACATAGTATACAACAAGGTAATGATAGAGTAGAAGAATATTTTGCTAAAATTTCAAGTTCAATAAATTCTCTGAAAAACTGGTCAAAGATAAATGAACCATTAACTCAAGCAATCAAAGCCGAGTGGTACAACAAAATGGCTTTAAACATTTTTGTGAGCAGACTAAAAGAACCAATGGGATCACATGTGAGATCTATGAGACCAAGAGATTTAGTTGAAGCAAGACAAATATGTATTCAGGAACAATCTTTAACAGGATTGAGATACCAAAATAAACCTCAATACCCACCTGTACCTCCATTCAAACCAAAATCAAATTACCAAAATATACCTCAACGGTACCTCATAAACCCTATAAACCAAGTCAACATGAGACCAATGTTACCAATAGCATCTAAACCTACATTCAACAATGTACAAAAACAAGGACCAAATGTCTATTATAATCATAGACCCTTTGCATCCCAACCAAAACAAATTATGGATAATCCCATACCAATGGATACGACATCCAATACAAATAGATACCAACAACCAACGTATGGCCAAATGGCACGAAGAAATAATGTATTTCAAACCTCTGGACCTCCCATATGGCAAGCCAAAGAAGTACATAACACAGAAATAAGTGAAGATGAAAAAGATGAGATTCAAGAACAATATACAAATTACGAAACATATCAAGAATCAGTTGACGAAGAAAATCCTATCGTCGAAATCGAAGAAGAGCAGGATTTTTGCCAAGTACCACCCTCAATGCCGGATACTTAGGTTTACATAATTGTGGCCCTGATCTAAAAGGCATTCAGTTACCTTTTATCACAATCACAATAAACCACAAAAAAGCATAAATGTTAACTGACACTGGTGCCAATCGATCTTTTATAAATCCAGAATTCATTCTTAATGAACAAAAAATTAAAATACCACCAGTAAAAATAACAACTTTATTTAACAGTACCTTGTTAAATGAAGAAGCTACATTACCCATAATGGAATTCGAAGATGACCAACCTTTGACATTCCTCTTATTCAAATTTCACACATACTTTGATGGATTAATCGGAATCGATATAATAAATCAAATGAAAGCAGATCTTTGTTTATCTAAATCTCTACTAATTACAAAAAATGCTCAACTTTTAATTAAATACAAATTCAACTTTGTGTCCAAACAACACACCTGCCCACCAAGAAGTAAAACCACTCTTCAAATACCGGTAATAACAAAAAATGGTGACGTATATATACGGCCTACACAATTACCCAATGGATTACTTATTCCAGAAGGTATTTACCATAGTAGAAACAACTACATCATAACAGAAGTAATTAATTATTCCCCACAAATCAAACAATTTCTTTTAGAAGAACCACTTCAAAGCAGAAAATTAGACGAGTATGTAGAACGCATACACGAAATAAATTTTTGCCATTCTACTAAATCATCCATAGAAAGTATAGATGAATTAATCAGGACCCAACATCTCAACTACGAGGAAGAAAAAGCTATTAGAAAACTATGCCGATCATATGAGCATATATTTCAGAAGGAAGATCAAGATCTCTCCTTCACAAACAGAGTTAAACATAATATCGAATTATCCGATAACAAACCAACGTTTACCAAAACATCGCTACCCTTTTATTCATAAAAAAGAAGTGAAGGATCAAGTTTCTAAAATGCTCATTCAAGGAATAATAAAAAAATCTTATTCACCTTGGAGTACCCGTTTGGATAGTACCTAAGAAGGCAGATGCCTCAGGGAAAGTAAAATGGAGGATGGTCATAGATTATCGTAAACTCAATGAAAAAACGATAGATGACAAATACCCCATTCCAAACATTACAGACATTCTCGATAAATTAGGCAAATGCCTATACTTTACGACTTTAGATCTCACATCAGGATTTCACCAAATTGAAGTGAACCCCAAAGACCAAGAAAAAACAGAATTTTCAGTTGAATTCGGTCATTACGAATTCATACGAATGCCTTTCGGTCTTAAAAACGCTCCTAGTACCTTTCAACGGGTCATGGACAACGTTTTAAGCGAATTACAAGGGAAAATATGTTTATGTTACATGGATGACATAATAATATTCTCTACAAGCCTACAAGAACATATCGAAAGCCTTGGTAAAGTTGTCAAGAAATTAGAAAACGCCAATCTAAAAATTCAACTAGATAAATCAGAATTTTTACATATGGAAGTAGCCTTTTTAGGACATGTAATTACACCTGAAGGAGTTAAACCTAATCCCGATAAAATTAAGGCAATAACTATATTCATTACCTCAAACCGAAAAACAAATCAAAAGTTTTTTTAGGATTATTGGGTTATTACAGAAAATTTCTACCAAATTTTGCAACACTAACAAAACCTATGACTAAATTCTTAAGAAAAGGAGAAAAAATCAATACACAAAACCAGGAATACATAGATAGCTTTGAAAAAGCAAAACAAATTTTAACACAAGAACCAATATTGCAATACCCAGACTTTACATAAGAATTTACCTTAACCACAGATGCAAGTAACTACGCATTAGGCGCTGTTCTATCACAAGGTCCCAAAGAAAAGGACTTACCCATTTGCTATGCAAGCCGTACCTTATCACAAACAGAGCAAAACTATTCTACAATAGAAAAGGAGCTCCTAGCCATCGTTTGGGCAACCAAATACTTTAGACCATATCTTTTTGGTCGAAAATTTTTAATTCTCACAGATCATAAACCCTTAACCTGGTTATTTTCTTTAAAAGAACCAAACTCTAAAATAATGAGATGGAGATTAAAGTTAGAGGAATTTGATTACAAAATTCAATACAAAATAGGAATTTTGAATTCTAATGCAGACGCATTATCAAGAATTGAAATCAACCATTCTTCAATATCCAAATCATCTTCTGAAGATACTCGAAGTATGATATCTACAGAATCAATACCCATTCCAGAAACAAGAAACAGCGTAAACACCTTTAGACATCAATTAATTATATATATTAAACCTGACGTAACAAAATATTGTACTACAAAAGAGGACATATTATTCGAAGATAAGAAAAGAATAACAATGTACATATCAAAAACCGGTGTATTATCTAAACTCAAACTTTGTATACAAAACCTAATAGGACTAAAAAGGAATTTAGTGTGCGTATACACATCAGATGAAGGGTTCGAACTAACTAAAACTACCTTTTGTAAAATAATAAACAATAAGAGAGGGTAGAGTAACCGAACCCAAAGTAAATCTAGTTAGGTCAAAGTATTTTTAACAGACTTAAGAACTAAAGAAGAACAACTGGAGAAAATAAAACAAATACATTTAGGAAATTAACATCGAGGAGTAATCGAAAATTACGAACAAATAAAGAGAACCTTCTATTTCCCATATATGAAAGAAGCAATAAATGAATACATAAAGAAATGTGACACTTGTCAAATAATAAAATATGATAGAAATCCACCCAATATTCAATTTCAAGAAACCGAAACACCAGAAAGCCCACTTCAAATAATACATGCGGATGTATATCACCTAAACGGTACACCATTCTTAACAATAATAGACAAATTTTCGAAATTTGGCGCAGCGTATAGACTTCTACGAAAAACAGGTGAAAAAAATGAAAGAAGGACTTAAAAGATTCTTTGCCTCACACGGCATACCTGGAAAATTGATAGCCGACAACGAATTAGCAAGTAGTCAAGAAATTCAAAATATGTTGACAAAATACAATGTAGTTTTTCATGCAACTACACCGTATAATTCAACTGGGAATTCCCCTGTTGAGCGATTTCATTCCACTATACATGAATTATGTGGAATAATAGCACTAAATAACCGTGAAATCACTATACAAAGTGTCATGTCTACTGCAATTATTGCATATAATAATACAATAGACAGTACCACTAAAATGACGCCACTCCAACTCCTTAACGGACATTATCTTAAAAATCTCCCTGAATTCGGAACAGAATTAGAATATGCCATAAAGATGTCATATGTCATAAAGATGAATATGAAAAAATATACGCAAATATACATGAAAAATGTCTATATGATAAAAGACAATTAATAAACAAATTAAATACTAAACGTAAACCTAGAATTACAATACCAATCCATACAACCATTTTCAGAAAAAATATCAGACGAGGAAAATTGAATCCTCTATTTAGAAAAGAAAAAGTAAAAGATAACACCCAATTCCCAGTAGTAATAACAAATAAAGGTAAAGCACACCTAAATAAAATAAAGAATTTATTTCAGGTTCCACTTCATAATGGGCCAGGAATTAAACATAATACCAATTAAGGAAAATAAGGGCATAATCCCCGTAAACTTAGGACAAGTATTCATCTAAGAAAATAGTTATAAATTAATACATACTATCCCATTAACTCAATATCAAGATATAATAAGCCATTCGGACAACTTACTTAAAGAAGCTCAAGACAAAATGAGCGACGAAACAAAAAACATATTGCAAAACAAAATAAAAATAATTCAAAACAAAATTTTAGAAAACCAGAATAAATTCAATAACATCACGCCCAAAAGAATAAAAAGAGAAGCACTAAACTTTATAGGCTCAATAATAAAAGACATAACGGGCAATTTAAATAACGAAGATTTAAAAGACATTCAAAATTCTTTAGCCCAATTAGCAACCAATAATAATAAACAAATCATTATCAATCAACAATTCGCAATCAGACTAGACGCAATCAAAGACAACCTAGAAGAAAATTTAGGACATATAAATAACACAATGAAAATATTTAATGATAAAATCACAAGTTTTACAGAAACAATATTATGTGATCAACAGATATACAAATTAGATTATGTATTGACCAACTTAAATTTTCACTTAGCCAGTTTACTGGACATAATAACATTTTCAAAAAACAAAATAATCTCAAGACATTTACTAAACGAAGAAGAAATGAATTATATAATTTTAAAATTACAACAACATGTTTTGAAGTTGTTAACAATTAAAGGTTTAATAACAACTAATTACGAATTAATATTCTTAATAGAAATTCCTAAATTCAGGAACGAGAGTTTTCAATTATATAAAAAAATCCCTATTCCTATAAATAACAAAATAATATACCCAAAACCCCCAACTTACATAATATCCAATAACCAAAAATATACTGATTTCTATGAAAACCAATGTCAAGAAATATATCAAATATATTATTGTGAAAAATCACAATTACAAGAAGTACAAAACACCTGTATACCAGCAATGCTGTGTTTTTTTATTAGCGCCCGATAGCTGTATCCGGAGCAGCCAATTTTCTATGTCAAAACTTATATTTAGCGCGCTATTATTGCATATAGTTAATTTATTTAACTCTAAACTAAAATTTTTCATTCAACATTTTAATTAAAAATCGATAAAAAAATATCTTGGCTCACTTATTTATCGGGAGCCGCTATCGGGAGCACTATCCATTTCAGGGTAAAACTTTAAATTTCCCTTGTTTTGTACAACCCTTAAATCAAATAAAACTTCAAATTTTGACGTATGTCAATTTTTTTTTGTTTTGTATTGTTTAGAAAAATATATGTACGAAATTCTTTTTAGTAAAAAATAATTTTGTTTTAAAAAAAATTTATAAAAAAAAATTAAATTTATAATATAATTTAATTTTTATTAAAATTAAAGTACGCTACGTGATCAAATTATTTAGCCGCATACGTACGATGTATTGTTGCGACGGGGTCAGACCGATAACCATCGATTTTTGGAAATTGTACAATTATCATATCTAGAAAGTCGGGACGTGATCTAAACGCTATCGATGTGCTATCACAATCCACAATTTGCAATTTTGAACGAATGTACGAGCTCCGTTTCGGTCGATGTCGAAGGATGCATGTACCCAGCAAACAAACGCTGATAGCAGAATGAAATAGATGGAAACATTTGCACACGCCGAAGCGAGAAAACAAATAAATTTACTTCGGTTTCTTCTATGCTCTGCATTTTTACCCCACCTAATCTCTTGTTTATCAATTTCATTTCAAAAATTGTTATTTCATTTCTATCAGTCTTCATATTTCAGCTGAAGGTAATAGATGTGCTTTGTTGAAAAATATTCAATGCATACGTATGACGATGTTTGTAAATGTTTTTCAGATGGAAATGGAAATACATGTATAACATATAAAGCAAGTATACAAAATTAAAAAAAATGTTTAGTTGTACCTGAATGGCAATACACATTTGGTACATACAAATAAAACCAAATACAGAAATATATGATTGTGTTTGGTTTTGATACAACAAAATACATTAAAAAAATATTATTTTCTGGTAAACGGACGGTTAACAGTTACATATTATACTCAAATCGAAATGAAAGAGAGATAAATTAATTTTAAGGGGAAACAAAGTCGAGTTTTCGGTCGACAACAATACGAATAGCATGGAATTAGGTGCATCAATTTGAAGTAAAAATTGAGCGCTCTAATTATATGCTGTTTATGCGCTCTTTGTGCGCTGATTTGTACTACTGGGTAGCAACAATGCCGAAAATCAGGAATCACATTATTCACCGTATCCCATCGTAAATCACTATGGAAACACCATGATTACTTTTTACAGTTCGAAGGACGTGGCGGTTATGAATTTGGGGCAATCAGTGGAGCAAAAGTCGAGCGTGGGAAAATTTTCCGGTGGAAGAAGAACAATTTTAATTGCCTAATTTAATTTAAATTTATATCACTGTAAAATTTTAATCGTTAAAATTTTTTTAATTTTTATACAGTTCTTGTGTTAGCGGATAGTCATTCAATTTCATAACATGTATATAAGGATTTAAAATACATAATAAAATCGTGAAAATAAGGAAAACTTTAATAAATTATGTTTATAAATCAAAAATATTTTGTATATTGATAAGAGCTGTCTCTAAAGCAGACTTATTGAAGGCATTGTGCTCAAGGTGATATCATCCTCGATCTGTGATTTATCTTAACGAGATCGAATAATCCAAATGTAGTTTACCATAATTACAAAATTTAAATAAATATTACTTTACATCAATCTGTTACGGTTGTCTTTCCCCACACTGTAGCTCAACGTATAAAACCAAAAACAACAACCAAAGAAAATAGTAACATGGAACCACAAAACAAAACAAAAAAAATTTGTTTTCGTAAAGAGCATGTTTATGGAAAAATGGGTTGTTGTTCTAATTGGAAAATTAATGAACGAAAAGTTTCTTAACAAAATTTTTTTTTGTTTATAAATGTTACTAAAGGAGTTAAGATTAGAGAGAAAGGGACAATAGTTCACATTTCTAGCTCATTTAAAAGATATAAATGATTTATTGGACGTAAACAAGGATTTTTAAAGTTTTTTCATAATAACTATTTTCATGTGTATGCCGCCAAGTTAATTTCTCAATACTTCTCATACTAACTCAGAATTTTTTTTATTCATAAAAATCGGCCTGTATATAGTGGTATTGTTCATGCAGTCGAATGACATTTCTACTCTTTGTGTTTTTGTTGTGTTCATGTGAATAATCGCTTATCTCCTCCGGGCATAAATTGTTCAATATTTGAAACAAATATTGTTGGGATTCGTACAGTAACGGGCCGCAGTGTTTTTTTGGTCTCGAATTAAGTGGTGGATCTTGTCTGCCCGTTTCTGAGCTCTAGAAAAGAATAGTACATTGGATTAAAATCCTCTACCTACCTACAGGATCGAAATAATTCAATGGTACTTACTAATCCCCATTCTTTGGAAATTCGAAATAATGGACCATATGGTTTTTAAGTTGCGAATTATAGCATGAATAGCACAACACCGTCTCGACATTTTCACACCCATAAATCCATTATCACTATCGCTGTCATCTATATTTATGTTACTATCACCTGCGGTTGATTACAGCATTCTGAAATTAAAAAGATCTTTATAGAGCGATTCCTTACTTAGATGGTTCCAGCCAAATACGTACTTATTCATGTCGCATGGCTTAGCTTATAACTAATATTGTATTCCGTAAATATTGTCCTAATTTTAACGGGCCGTTCAGCTTTTTGTAAATCATAAAATAAATTTTTTTTTTCAACGGGTATCCTCATTGAGTATAAATTCATTTGGTGTATTATCCCAGCACGGATTATCGTAATCAAATAAAATTTCCGAGTTATTCGATTCCAGCGTATTTAGAAAAGCTCCATTCCAACTATTCATATCGCTTAAATTCGATTATATATCGGCAAATACGGGATCCAAGCAAGATACCGTATCTAGTTTACCATTTATCATTCCTTTACATTTTGTTACGGTTGAACTTTGTAGACGACGCTTTTTTTGCTTTAGCTATAACCCTTGCTTTTGGATCCTGGGGGTCTATTATGAAATTTTCGACATCGCAAATTTGCGACGCTGTCGACCAGTTCGACAACGTCGAATATGGCTATTATGAGATTTTCGACAACGTCGAAAATAATTTCAATCACAAATAACATTGAAACGCCATTTTGTTTAAGTTGTCAAAGTGAAAATATAATTTGAAGTAAATTTTTGTTTTGGTCATTAAAGTGTTTCTATAAATTAAAATAATTGAATGTCAAAGAACAATAGATCAAGGTATTGATTTACTTTTAACTTGTGTTCAACATTGTTCAATTTATCTATGATATCGTTTTGAAATCTATTTATGTGATCTTCTAAGGTGTTTTGTTGTTTATTAATATGTTCGGAAATGTTATTGAATCTTTGTATCATACGTTCGTTAATTATTATTTGGTTGTTTACCTGATGCTCTAAATTAATTTGATTTGATTTAAGAATATCTATATTTTTATTGATCTCAACGTAATCGTCGTAATCCAGGTTTCCAGTTATGGTTTTTACTAAAGATCCTAGTCCGTTAATTAGTCCACGTCTGAGTCTATATCTTGGCTTAATTAAGTTCAAATTATTTAATAACATGTTGTATTTTTGTTTCAGTATAACTATCTTTTGTTCGTATTGCGTTTCGTTCTGCGTTTGATTACATATATTTTCGATATTTCGTTGAATTAATTGTATGTTCAATTCGTAGTCGGTTATGTTTATTATATGTACTAATTTTGAATAAGTTTCGATGACTCTAGCATCTCCTAATTTTAATGGTAACAGTCCTCTGTTATTTGTTAAGTCATGTATTTCCATTTTCTGTCCGTGTATTATGTTGAAGAGGATGAACCTGAAATTACGTTTATATATTACTCACTAAAATTTAAAAATAAGATTTATCGCACTTCTCAACTAAAGTGTTGGGAAAAATTTCACCTACTCGTTGGAGTTAGGCTCGGTTGTATTTTTATTCCTACCTAATTTATTTTGAAATTTCCTTCTAAATTTTACTTTTTGTTTGTGAACTTTACGTCTATTAGTTACTAATGTTATTTTATTATCTTCGACTACGTTATGTTTCATAAATCTGGGAGCTAGTTTATTTCTTCTATTTTCGAGTTCGAAAATTTGTTCATTTGGTTCAAACTCTGGTGGATCAATCCTATTTTCATTTAACTTATTTATTAGTTTTTTTTTCGTTTCTAAATTCCTATCGTGTACTATTTTAGCTAAAGTTTCATAAGTTTTTTTGTGATTTTGAAGATAATCTTGTTCTGTTAGTTGATTGAATTTAGTGGTGATTGGATTTGATTCATTATAGTGTCCTGATATTAGTTCAAACGGGGTAAATTTGGTTGATGAATGGATAGAGTTGTTGTAGGTTATAACAGCTTCGTCCATTATTTCTCCTATTGCCTTAGTCTTATTTTGGTTATAGATTATCCTAATGATTTCTGTCAATGTGGAGTGAAGTCTTTCTACGGGAGAATTCCCAGTGGAATTTTTTTGCAGTAGTAGTATGTAGCTGTATATCGTACAATTTAGTAAAGTCCTGAAAAATTGTTGAGATAAACTCAGCTCCGTTATCCACTACTATTTTACTTGGGATGCCGTGGTGTGCGAAAAAATGTTTTAAGGATTTGATAATTTTATGCTGTTCCTACCGTTCAATAGATAGGCACATGCAAATTTACTGAATTTATCAATAGTCGTTAGAAAATTCTCGTTATGTACGGAATATATGTCTATGTGTAGGATATCTAAGGGCTTACTTGGGGTTTCCGTTAACTCGAGTTTTATTGGTTTAACATTCCTTTCGTACTTGTACGTTCCACAAATATCGCAACTATTAATTATTTTCGTTATTATTATTTTCATGTTAGGGAAATAGTATCGTCTTTTTAAATGCTGCAGTGTTTCATTTATGCCCCTATGGTTGGATTTGTTATGATAATCCTTAATAATATTTTCTTGACTATCTTGATTACTAACATCTTCTACTAAGGTTCTACATCTAACTATCTTAAAAATACTGTTATTAAAATATTTATTATATACTACTTGAATGACCTTAAACGTCTCGTCATCCGTAATAATACCTGTGACCCGTTTTGGCACGGTATAATTCTTGAGAATATCTATTATGGTTTCTTCATTATTTAAGTTATTTTGTTTAATTGTATATCTTTTTTTATTACTAAATAATAGTTTTAATTTTACATTACGATTTAAGCTATCATTCTTTTCTAAAACTAATTGATGAGTAAATTCGTTCAGGGGTCTATCTGAAATCGGTAAGCAGCCGATTGGAGGACCTTTTGTTGAATTTAAATTCGAAATTGTTTCATCATTATCCGTTACGTCGGGTATCCGAAGTTGATCTAACTGTTCTTTTACGCTCATGTTTAAATAATTATTTGGGTAATCTAACTTAATTCTAACTAAATAGCTAAGACTGTATGCGTCAGTCGAATGAGAATTGCACTTGTTAATTATAAATTAAATGACACAAAAAAAGGGGGAACACTCAATAAATATAATTGTTACAATATAATCGCTTACCAGAAAAAGTAGAGCAACTGCATGACCATCTGCTTGTCCGTCCGATATCCACTCGAAGGTTGCCACCAATTCGATATGTTGATTTGGTACCAATACACAATGATACGATGCACAATTTTGTAGTTACACGTTATACTTATTAGTGTTCGTGATACAGGTTTAAAGTTCAAGTTGGTTTTATCGAATTTTGCTTTATACACAATTTTCTTTTATTCACGTTTATTTTTATTGTTGTACTATGTACAACGTTCACTTTTTATTTAGTTATTAATCACTTAACTTTATGTATTATAGTAGGAAAATAATTTTTTACTTTTATTTTAACTTTTAAATTATAAATTTCAATTTTAATTTTAATTTTTAATTTTAATTTCTATTAAAAAAAAATTTTATGTTTTTTTTTATGAATCCTATTGAAATAGGATCCTACCAACTGCGCCAAATATAGGTTCTTTAAAATAAAACACTTGATTTATCACTTCTTTTAGATCTTTTAATTTACAATTTATCGACGATGTTCATTCGTCAAATCACAAGTACAATCTGATTTTTTTTGGTTAATACATTCTCTAAGTTTGTTAGATTTTGCTGTTGCATCTAAATATTATTTTTTATGAAGTTCTCATGAAAAATGGAACAATAAGCAAAATTAAAAATGTATCGAATTAATAAAAAATTAGAGGTAAAATATAGAAAATTAAATGTATCATATTTTAATGGAATTTACAAGATATGGAAAAATGAGTAAAATTAAATGTATCATATTTTAATGGAATTTACAAGATAAGGAAAAATGAGTTTAGGTTGAACTGAAGAAAATATAAAACGTATATAAGTTGTTGTTGTTGTTGTTGGGGTGACGTGATAACGTAACTCGCGCTGATAATATAAATCGACCTTTAAAATGTTTGTGATTTTTTTCAAACAAAAACACAAGAGTAGAAATGTCATTCGACTGCATGAACAATACCACTATATACAGGCCGATTTTTATGAATAAAAAAAAATTCTGAGTTAGTATGAGAAGTATTGAGAAATTAACTTGGCGGCATACACATGAAAATAGTTATTATGAAAAAACTTTAAAAATCCTTGTTTACGTCCCATAAATCATTTATATCTTTTAAATGAGCTAGAATTGTGAACTATTGTCCCTTTCTCTCTAATCTTAACTCCTTTAGTAACATTTATAAACAAAAAAAAATCTTGTTAAGAAACTTTTCGTTCATTAATTTTCCAATTAGAACAACAACCCATTTTTCCATAAACCACGTGCTCTTTACGAAAACAATTTTTTTTGTTTTGTTTTGCTACTATTTTCTTTGGTTGTTGTTTTTGGTTTTATACGTTGAGCTACAGTGTAGGGAAAGACAACCGTAACAGATTGATGTAAAGTAATATTTATTTAAATTTTGTAATTATGGTAAACTACATAATTGCAAAATTATATTAATTATTAATATATGATATATTGTGTTATGTAATTAATATATTAATTTAAATGTGTAATTGTAATGGAAAGCGATATTTTAACATAATTTAGTATATTCTATCTAAGAAAATTATGTATACATGATTTGACTAGGAAATAAAAATCACACCGTTACCACTAAGTACGTACAAATGTTTCGATAGTTTACTGTACAAAATATTCTGTTTATATAACATTTAATCAGTTCCGTTTTTTTTCTCCCCACTGTACTCATGTTTACATTTAACTACTGTAAGAATTTTTTCCAATTTATATAAAAGAATACGAATCTTTTAGTTCACAAACAATTGAAATAATGTATTAAATTTATTAAAATTTATTTTCGTAAATTTAATAAATTTAATTAGTGAAATTTTAATTCAATTTGATATTAAAACTTTTTTTTTTTAAATATTCGACATAATATACACCCTTCCGTCGCGACATACATTTTTTTACTAAATAAATAAACTTCGGCAAAACAAATCAAAGTAAAAGTTACAAAACAAAACAAAGAAATTATTATTTTTTGTATTTTCGTGTTTTCTCGTGTGGTAAAATCATGTGCCGATTATGACGCGTAAGCAAAGTGGAGTTGTTGTTTAAAACCGGAAATACTAAATGAAAATTTCGAAATACTAAATTTATTTTTCGGGAAAATTGTCACCAAAAGTTGATTATTTATAGTGATCACTGACAAAATAATTTTTTTTTATTTTATTTATGAAATACAAGCGATTTATTGGCAAAATCAGCGAACCATAACATTCTTACTATGCAACCGAATTTTTTTTGTATGGTTTTGTCAGTTTTTGTTAAATAATACTCATACTAACGTCGGATTTTTAAAAATCGGCCTGTAATTGTAGTGGTATTGGCATGAAGTTTACAATTTAATTTTTTTGATTAGTAGCGACACCAGTGAATAATAGCTGCAGCAGATTCAGTAGAAAATTTCCCTTCGGCGCCGGATAGTGCTCCAATATTAAAACACGGCTTAAACCAACAAATTGCAACATGCAATTATACACAAATATCGAAAAAAGAGCAAGTCATTCCAATTAATGACAACACTATCTTCATAACTCCTGGAAAACAACCTACTGAATTTCAATCTAATTGCAGTAGGAATACAAATAAAATAAGAGAACCATCACTAGTAACAATCTCCAATTGTTATCTAAACATCGGACATCACAAGATAGTAAATAACGCAAATATAACATTTACAATCAAACTATCAAAGCTTCCATGGAACGACGTAAAGGAACAAAACGTAATACCAGAATTTAATATCCGGAAAATTCACAACTGGACCCTGGACAATATAAACGAAATTCACATTCATAATAAAAATCAAGAAAAACACAAAATCATTCAATATGGAGCTTTCGGCATCATATTTCCAGCAATAATCATATACATTATCCTGAAGCTAATTAAATGGCTCTCGCCTAAGTTCCAGAGAAATTCACGCTCCAATCTTACAGGGGAGGAGTTATGTATGACTATTCCAGCCGAACATAAGCGAAGCAACGAAACCAATACAACGAAGCTATAAATAGACTCCTCGTTCTCTTGCTTGGCAACATATCAAAATCACAATACAAACAACCACCTAGGTAGGCCTACGCGAAATTTGGAGCAAGTTTGAAGGGGATAGAAGGGTGTAATTTGGTATAATGTACCAGAAAGTTCGAAATTTTCGAAACTAAATTAATGAAATGTTCTGTAAATTTTGAGTAACCCACTTTACCATCAATCCCACTATGTTTATTAGAAAGGTAATAAGCCTAGGTAAGCCTACGCGAGATTTGGAGCAAGTCTGAAGGGGTGTAATTTGATATAATGTACCAGAAATTTCGAAATTTTCGAAACTAAATTAATGAAATGTTCTGTAACTTTTGAGCAATCCACTTTACCATCGATCCCACTATGTTTATTAGAACGGTCATAGGCCTAGGTAGACCTACACGAAATTTGAATCAAGTCTGAAGGGGATAGGGGGGGTGTAATTTGGTATAATGTACCAGAAAGTTTGAAATTTTCGAAACTAAACTAATGAAATGTTCTGTAACTTTGAAACAGAAATTACGTTGAACATAGGAGTAAATCTGTTTCATGTTATGCTGCTATCACTGAATCAACCTAATAATTACGGTTAGGGTACTAGAAATTCAGCAATCCGTTTTAACGTTAATCAAAATCAATACTTTTCAAGCTGGGATTCTTCTTTTACTTGTTTTAATAACACACACAAAATGTTTGGTACTTGCCAATTTAATTGCTAATGAATTGCAAATTGACATTCTATTAAGAGCTTTCTTTGTATAAACATCATTTAAATCTAAGTGAAGCTGAATTTAATAGCGTTTAACAAATACTGTGTTAGTGAAACTATAAGTGCTTAAAATATATAATAACCAACTAGTTATCATATTTTTAATTAAAATTTATGGGATACCGAGTATAAAGAATTACATTATACCCCAAATATATTACTACACCACCTACCAAAACCATTAAGGTAAACAAGTTAATTTCACAAGTGATTTTCGTATAATTAAATAACGCGTTTTCTGTATTTATGTCCGTCAGTTTCTATAGGAAGCAGTGACCAATATTGCGAATAGCGACACAACCGTTGATTATTAGCTGCTGGTTGTCCAACCGAAAAACGCTTCTTGTGGTTTAGTTTTACCCACTGGCGGTAGATATATACCATTTGGACCTTACTACTCCAGGACAGCGACGGTGGTGGGTTTGTGTAAAAGATTATCCCCCACCGCCCCAACAAAATTTACGCGCGCTGAAAATTCCGCTAAAAGAGGAGAACAAATCGTGTGTAGCATAGATTACGGTGCCCTTGAGTCAAGGTCTCACAATACAATATAATTTCCATTTAAGTGATACGTATTTATTTTGTGGTAAATCTGACGGAATTACTTGGTATTTGCTTTTATTGAAAGACGTTCCGTTACAACTTTTAAGTAACCAACTTTACCATCGATCACACTATGTATATTAGAAAGGTCATAGGCCTAGGTAAGCCTACGCAAAATTTAGAACAAGTCTGAAGGGGGCATCCTCTTCAGTGGGTTCGAAAATTTCGGACTGTCTGTTACATTATATCAAATTACACCCAGCCCTCTATCACCTTCAGACTTGCTCCAAATTTCACGAGGGTTTACTTAGGCCTATGACCTTTCTAATAAACATAGTGGGATCGATAGTAAAGTGGGCAACTCAAAAGTTACAGAACATTTCATTAATTTAGTTCCGAAAATATCGGGTTTTCTGGTACATTATACCAAATAACACCCTTCTACCCCCTCAGAATTGCTCTAATTTTCGCGTAGGCCTACCTAGGCTTATGACCTTTCTAATAAACATAGTGGGATCGATGGTAAAGTGGGTTACTCAAAAGTTACAGAACATTTCATTAATTTAGTTTCGAAAATTTCGAACTTTTCGGTACGTTATACCAAATTACACTCCCCTTCCCCTGTCCCCATTAGGATTATCACCTAACCAATAAACATAGTATAAATAATATAGACCTAAGTATACCAAGTAATTTATCTCTCTGCTATAATTTATTTTTTCGGCTGGGTAGCAAAAATAATACCTACATTCATTGCCATTTTTCGGCTGGTATAGCAAAGACACTATCTGAATTATCTTTCGGCTGGAAACATTCGGCCAACTTTAACAGTATTTGTTGGTGACTCCCCGCGTGCGGTCAGGAGTAATTGGTCATAGGGGATTATTATTATTTAGCTTGATATTAAATCAAATTAGTTTTAGTCAGTTTATAATCTGCCTGATGAGTTACCTCGAAGAAAAATCTTCGAAACTGAATATTGCTGGTGTCAGTAATCGTCCATAAATTATAAAATCAACTTTTTATAGGTATTATAAAACAGTGTATATCTAATATTTTACGAATTTTTTTCTTTTTATTCTAGGTTTTTGGAGTGGATGATGATAATCATGAAGATCTTCGCGTTATATCAACCTTTCAAGCTGATATATTTGAGCTCTTTTCCACGTCACACGATCATTCGATTATTATAATTGGTCTGTTTAACAATAAACAAATAAATCCAATGATCCAACGTTTGTTCTTGGAAATTATAAAAGTAGCAGTGCCGTCTAAAAGTAATCGGCTAAACTTAATAAAATGGTTAATGATGCACGAATTTACTTTAAATCAAATTTTCAATGAAGATGATTTTCCGTTAATAGTAGATAGTTACATAAGTTGGGATGAGTTCCTAGTTCAACCTGAGTCAATTTTTATTAATTTGGTTGCAGCTACTAATGGATTTTTGTTTGGCGATTTAAGAATACTAATCAAGAACTCTGTTAAGTTGGTGGGCCTAAATAATATGGGGAAACTCGACCATGAAACAATCGAGAAAATATTAAAGAATTTAAATACTCAATTCGCAGACAGTTTAGGAACTCCTAAAGTACCAAAAGTTTTGTGGTCAGATATTGGAGGATTAGTAAAAATTAAAGAAGATATACAATCAAGCATTGGTTTACCCATAAAATACATAAATTTAATTGGAAAGAATTTGAAGCGCTCGGGAATTTTATTGTACGGACCACCAGGTACAGGAAAAACGCTTGTGGCGAAGGCTGTAGCTACTGAATGTAATTTAAACTTTCTGTCGGTTCAAGGACCAGAATTACTGAACATGTATGTTGGTCAAAGTGAACAAAATGTTCGAGAAATATTCGATAGAGCACGATCTGCAGCCCCTTGTGTAATATTTTTAGATGAACTTGATTCATTGGCGCCAAATCGTGGCGCGTCGGGTGATTCTGGCGGCGTAATGGATCGCGTAGTAAGCCAACTGCTTGCGGAAATGGATGGCATTGCATTTGATTTTGATGATACAAAACAAGTGTTTATACTAGCAGCAACCAATCGCCCTGATTTGATTGATCCCGCTTTATTGCGGCCTGGTCGTTTTGATAAATTATGTTATGTTGGTCCGTGTAACACAATTATAGATAAACTGCTTGTACTGAAGGCTATAACAAATAAATTTAATTTTGATGAAAAATTTGAGTTGGACAATGTTGTTGCGTTAGTAGATGAAAATAATATGACGGGGGCAGATTTATATTCGATTTGTTCAAATGCATGGTTAAATGCAGTACGAAGAACAATTTTATACGATCGCACGAAGAAAGACGTAAGAAAAGTAGTGGTCAATTTTGATGATTTCAAATCATCTGTTTTGAAATTTATTCCTTCAATAAGCAAATCAGATTTGGATTATTTTAATCAGTTAAAAAATAATTACAACTGAAGCAAATGAATAAAGTTGTATTGCTATTTTTGATATAAGATATTTTTACACTTAGGTCCTCTGAAACGAATACTCTTTTGTAGAGACTTTGGCCACGTAAGTTTCGCGGTTAATGGTGTGTTTTCATACAATAAACTTAACTGGAACGGATTGAATTTTATGTGCCCCAGGCTTTACTTACTCAAATAAAAAATAAATAGTTTAGAATTTTCGAGAGGTCATTTATTTGAATAAGTAGTCTCCACAAAATTTTTTTGGTGTTTTTTGTCATCATCGTGTCATTTTTTGTCATTCGAAACAAACCAAATTTTATTATTTTAACGTTTCATAACAAATAATTTAGCAAAATCATTTCGAATGTTTTTGTTTCTTGTTGTCTAATAAGAATATAAGTTTAGAATAAGTATCATTTTCAAAAATAGCCTTAGCACAAATTATAGTGCAAATACGTATAGGATTGTTGTTTTTCAATAAACTTTTAAAATGTTAATCCTAACTGAATGTTTAATTTGTTTGAAGAGGAAATGTGAACAGAAATTAAATACGCAATGCGGGAATTGAGGTTTGTGAAATCTCTTATTTTTAATCAAACAGAGTATGTTGAAGCTGTAGCTGAAACCGTCCATCATCATCGTTCATCAATTGGTTATCTAAAAAATTAGTTTTAAATATTATTTAAATCAAAATTACATGTAAACAATATAAAGGGTGGGCGAAGTCTGAGATTCATACCTCCTCGCGGTGCTCTCTGGGTAACTCTAAATGAATCAGGCGGTGTAGTGGAGACGAGCAGCTAAATCCTGTTTATAGTCATGGACACTACATGTCAGGGCGAGCCATTGGCGCCTCTACCAAACCAGCGTCTTTTTTCCAGGTTAGGAGCGGCTGAAGCGGGCGTCTGTCTTGTATCAAGCGGCTCGCTATATAAATGAGTTCAAGGTATGACTGGATGCCTCAAGATTGTCACCAGTACGTGACCCACACACGTAACAAGCGGGTTGAGCGGAAGGCCAACAACCTTCCCTCATAAAAACTATCAAGTTATGAACCCTAAACAAAGGCCTCGGATTCATTACAAACTCGACCTCGGAAATTGTACATGGACAACGCTTTAAAAATGGGAACATGGAACGTGCTGAGCCTGTTAAGACCTGGAGATCTCCAGAACCTATAGAACCAAGGAAAGAGTTACACATTTGACGTACTTGCACTACAAGAGCTTAGATGGTCTGGGAGTGGGATCCATGATACCACCAATGGTTACACTCTTCATTACAGCGGCCATCAGAATGGAGGAGAATTTGGAGTTGGCTTCCTCATCCATCGGCGCGTGAAGCATCATATCATCGATTTCCGCCCTATCAACATGCGGATATGCACAGTCAGACTTTGCACTAAGAAATTTAACATCACGATCGTTAATGTGCATGCACCCACCGAAGATAAATCAGATGACATCAAAGATATTTTCTTTGTCTAACTGGAGGAAGTCATCAATAACATACCGCACCACGACATTAAAATCATCGTGGGCGACTTTAATGCAAAAATCTGCAGGATTGCAGAAAATACATCGCACATCGGTCCTAACAGCCTGCATCTAACTATAGTAATAACAACGGCCAACGAGTCACCGACCTGGCAATAACGTACAACTTAGTTGTATCAAGTACGTTTTTCCCACATAAGAGAATCCACAAAGTAACGTGGAGATCGAATGATGGGAGAACGGAAAACCAAATCGATCACGTCATGGTGTCTAAGAGACACTCCACCAGCATATCTGACGTTAGATCTTACAGAGGTGCAGACATGGACAGCGATCATATGCTTGTCATATTTAAATATAAGTGCAAACTGTCATCTACGTTTAACAGACAAGCAGAAAAGACCGTTCGATGGAATATCGATGCTCTAAAAGACCAAGCGTCACTGCAGAGTTACCAATCAGCTGTCACTAATTATTTAGAGCGGCCCAGCAACAAGAAGAAGCTCCCTCTAACATCGAGGAGCAGTGGCACGCTATATAGTCAGCCATAACCACCGCGGCGCAAAATGCCATCGGAAGAAGACCTCTGAGGCCCCGCAATGATTGGTTCGATGACCAATGCCGTAGGGTCGTCGAAAATAAACGAACACTTCGTGAAAAATGATTGGCTCGCAACACTAAAAGCACTCTAGCAGAATGTCTCCGCGCTAGGAATGCCACGACTAAATACCTTCGACAATATATATATATATATATATATATATATATATATATATATATATATATATATATATATATATATATATATATATATATATGTATATATATATATATATATATATATATATATATATATATATATATATATATATATATATATATACACAAATATATATATATATATATATATATATATATATATATATATATATATATATATATATATATATATATATACACAAATATATATATATATATATATATATATATATATATATATATATATATATATATATATATATATATATATATATATATATATATATATATATATATATATATATATATATATATATATATATATATATATATATATATATATATATATATATTTATATATATATATATGTATATATATATATATATATATATATATATATATATATATATATATATATATATATATATATATATATATATATATATATATATATATATATATATATATATATATATATATATATATATATATATATATATATATATATATATATATATATATATATATATATATATATATATATATATATATATATATATATATATATATACACATATATATATATATATATATATATATATATATATATATATATATATATATATATATATATATATATATATATATATATATATATATATATATATATATATATATATATATATATATATATATATATATATATATATATATATATATATATATATATATATATATATATATATATATATATATATATATCAGCGGCGTTTTCTAGTGATGTTCTAGTCGTTCGCCGAACGACTAAGCAATATTTAGGTTTTTTAATTTATTTCTAAAAAATTTATTAATGTACACATAAATTTCGTTTTTCGTTAATTATTAAAAATGCATTCTGTATTGTAATATAACAATAACATGTAAAACCATTTAACCATCACTCTAAACCACTGTATTTTTGTATTGTGAACATTGCAATCTACAGAACCCAAATTGCTGCACACATACTTATTTCAATGCGTAAAATTTAGTAGAGTAAAAGAGAAGCAACCTTTTTTCAAATTGACTTTGTTCATTCGATTTGTTCGTATTTTATACAGAACCGTAGAAAGATTCTCGTTCAATATAATTACGAACAAGGAAAAAATAAACATAAAGGCCGGTTTGCAGTTGTTTTCTTCGTATTCTTTCATCTTTCATCATTTTTTAACACTGACTGTACGTACAAACAAAACCAGTATCACACATTTCCCTTACTCTAAATTTGCTTTGATATAAAAGAAGAGGAGAGAATAATGAGAAGCTTTATTTCTTACTGGACCAAAATATAGAGTAAAAAGAGGAGAATCGAGTAATTTTGTGGTTTAAGAAACTTTACACACACAGCTAAATCGCATTCGCAAGAATACAGTGTTGACTAGTTCAAATGAACAACTCAATCAACCGAACCCAAAATACAGCACACATGCACATTTTATAGCGTAAAATATAATGAAGTTTAAGGGGATTTTTATTATAACTTGTGTCTTTCGATTTGTTCGTATTGTAATCAGAACCAAAGAAATTTCGGAAAGAAACAAATGAGCAACACGCGGTGTCTTTAAATTAAGTTATAGTTTTTCTTTAAATTTTGTAAGTGTAATAATTTAAAGTGTGATTTTTTGTTAATTTGGCAAGTATAATAATAATAATTTATTCATCGCAATTGATATAAAATACAGTAAAATAAATTCATAAATTTCAATACCATGGAAGAAAAAGCATATTGTGTAATAAAAGATTTACAGAAAAAATCTTTTGCTGCCAGAAACATCGAAGAAAAAAATTTTATTTTGCGGACAGGAAAACCAGTACCAGAATTACCAAATTTAACAACGAAATGTTCATCCAAAAGACAAACTTTTAATCGACATTTTAATATATCAAATTATAAAAATATAGAATGGTTGACGGGCAGTGAAGTTTTAAACAAATTATATTGTTGGCCATGTTTGTTGTTTTATAAACATTCGGAGAGATCAATATGGAATTCTGATGGATTTTCCGATTTGAACCATTTGAGTAGCGCAATTGGTAAGCATGAGAAGAGCAGATCACATATAGCAAATGCATTAGCATTTAAAACTTTCGGAACTATAAGGCTGGATCTAATATTAGATAAACAACGACATATTTCTATAAAACTACACAACGATATGGTTAAACGAAATAGAAATATTTTAAAAATGTTAATAAACATTGTAGCGTTACTGGGGAAAACAAGAATTGCCATTCCGAGGTCATGACGAGGGTATTAATTCTTTAAATAGAGGAAATTATAAAGAGTTAATTTATTTTATCGCCGATTTTCATGACCCGCTTGCACAATATTTACGAGAGTCAACAGTTTTTCAGGGAACGTCGGTTGGCATCCAAAACGATATAATTCATAGTATTGGTAGTGTTATGATGCAATCCATCGAATCCGAAATATCAAGTTCTAAATTTGTGTCCATTTTGTTGGATGAAACAACAGACGTGTCTCGAAAAATCTCAACTTTCTGTCGTTTTCCGTTACGTTTTAAATGGTGAAATAATGGAGTGGTTTTATGAGTTTGTCGATGTCAGTGCAGATAGAACAGCCGTTGGTTTATCGAAGCATGTAATAGAATATATTAAACAGTTGAAAATTGAAAATAAAATTATTGGACAGGGTTATGATGGAGCTTCGGTTATGTCTGGAGAACGTGGTGGCGTTCAAACACTAGTAAGGAAAGAGTTTCCTTCGGCTAAATTTATTCATTGCAATGCGCATGTTTTGAATTTGGTTCTATCTAGATCATTAGATTTTATAAAGGAAGTGAAATTTTTTTTTAAAACGCTTCCTGGAATATCGTCATTTTTTGGACACTCCACCAAAAGAACAAATGCTCTTGATAAAATTGTACAGCCGAATCCCAACCGTGTCAACTAGTAGATGGAACTTTTCCTCAAGAATCGTGAATACCATTGTCACTTACAAGGATGATTTGCAAGATCTTTTTCAGGACATAATAGATTCACCTGAAGCATGGAACTCCGAAACAACTCTAACTGCCAGGAGCATATTGCAGTTTCTGAGTTCATTTGAAACGGTTTTTTTTGTTAAAATTATTTTCGAAGGTGTTTGGTTTCACAGATGTTTTGTTCTCAGTTATGCAAAGCAATAGCTTTAATATAAATATTTGCATAACCGAAGTTGAGAAAACAAAAGAGCGCCTAATCAAAATTTGGCATAAGTTTCACGCGATTTATTCTGATGTTGTATCTGAATACGGCACCCCAAATAAAAAACGGAACGTCGATGACATCAATTCTTTTTATCAAAAAATGTACAATAAAATAATCGACTCAATTGTTATGCAAATAACCTTAAGGTATGAGAGCTTGGGGGACTTGAAGTTCGTAGAACTACTCTCAAGTGATAAATTTATTAACTTTAAACAACACTTTCCTTCGAATTTATTTAAATCGTTAAACGATTCTTATGGTACACATTTTGATCAATGCAAGTTGCAAAACGAACTGGTCGTCTATATGACTCTGAAGTATTTCAAAATAGAAGTGTTGCTGAAATTTATCAATTAATTTTAAATACCGGTATGTGCCAGGTATTTTCGGAAACGAGTAACCTTGCAGACTTAACTTTATCAATGCCATCAACTACAGTCCCGGTAGAACGAAGTTTTTCAGCATTGAAACGAATTAAAAGTTATTCGCGTAGTACAATGTCACAAGAACGTCTTCACGAGTTAGCCTTGATCTATTGAAAAAAGACTACTATTTGATTTAAAAGCAAAAGAATCCTTTCACAATGATGTGATTTCAAAATTCGTGGAAAAATCCAGAAGAGCGGACTTCATCTTTAAAGAATGATGGTAAACTTTGGAGAAATTGGCGCGGCAAAAGTGTTTTTGATGAATTTATAGATTGATGTATGAGGACCAGTTTTGAAATATATACTTAAAATTGAATTTTTATCAGTATAAAAATTGAAATTTTTCTAATATTATTTTCTTAATTAATTATTATTATTTTAATTATTTTGGGTGAGTAAAATCCGAAGCAGAACACCTTGAAGGCACAACCAGGAAACGCCACTGATATATATATATATATATATATATATATATATATATATATATATATATATATATATATATATATATATATATATATATATATATATATATATATATATATATATATATATATATATATATATATATATATATATATATATATATATATATATATATATATATATATATATATATATATATATATATATATATATATATATATATATATATTAATATTACATTTATTACATTTAATACGTTTATTACATTTGTTATATATATATATATATATATATATATATATATATATATATATATAACATATATATATATATATATATATATATATATATATATATATATATATATATATATATATATATATATATATATATATATATATATATATATATATATATATATATATATATATATATATATATATATATATATATATATATATATATATATATATATATATATATATATATATATATATATATATATATATATATATATATATATATATATATATATATATATATATATATATATATATATATATATATATATATATATATATATATATATATATATATATATATATATATATATATATATATATATATATATATATATATATATATATATATATATATATATATATATATATATATATATATATATATATATATATATATATATATATATATATATATATATATATATATATATATATATATATATATATATATATATATATATATATATATATATATATATATATATATATATATATATATATATATATATATATATATATATATATATATATATATATATATATATAT
>CAKOBK010001080.1:10000-15000 GCA_932526605.1 Nephrotoma flavescens
TTACATGATAAATTATATTTGAAAATGTACATAGCGCTAAGTCAAGCTATTGAATGGATTGTGTTGTATAAAAATTTAAAACTCCAAAAACTATTATTCTCATTCAAGATATCAACCTAAAAATTTGAATACAGCTAGTTATTGAGGTTAATATAAACGAAAAATTTTAAATTTTTAACTATTGTAGTCGGAATAAAAACTCATCACCTGGTGGCGGTACCAATTTCAAAACAATATTGATTTGTAGAAACTTAAATTCTAAGAACTTTTCAAGTAAGTCACATTTCTCTACGACTTATAAATTAAAAGTTACATGAGAAATTATAATTAAAAATGTACATAGCGCTAAGTCAAGCTATTGAATGGATTGTGTTGTATAAAAATAATAATTTATACTATTTTAATTATATTTTGTATAATTAATATTTAATACTATTTTTAAATATAATAATTTATACTATTTAAATTTAACACATGTATATTTTTATATATATTATTATAATATTTTGATAAACTATGTTTATATGGTACACATTTAATATTTTAAAATTGTTCACGCTTTCCCATAGCGCGCTATTCTATTTATTTCAAAATTATGCTCAGCTTTTCTAATATAAAAATCACACATGCTATAGCAATACAATTTTGTTAATAAAACGAGAAAATGATACTGATTTACAATGAACGTTAAATTCCATTTTAACAGATATTAGTATGTTGGTTGGAATAGACGAAAAACAAAGCAAAACAGAAAAAAATCCAAGCAACGCATTCAAGAGGCACATTTGTTTTTGTAAACATCTGTATTTTTTTCGTTTTCTTTGTGCCTAAGTGTTTATTGTAGTAAAGAAATTTTATAAAAATAAATTTCTTTATTCATATCATTTGTTGTACAAAATTAAAGGTAAATACTTTACTTTATAAAGCGAAGAAGCAAAATTGTAAACGTTATGTATTTTGGCATATTAAATTACTTAAGAAGTCTTTAATAATGTATCTTAATATATAATATGTTTATTATTGTTTCTACCATTAACATAATTTTATTTGGTTAGTGTGAGAATTTTATATATTAAAACAAAATTCATATTCACATACAATATACTACAAAAGGTTTGCACCTTTAATAAGAAAAAATATATTCTGAATGAAAATGTATTAAAAATCCAATTGAAAAAACCTGAAAATAAATAATAAAAATCATTTGTAAACTATATTCATAAGGTATAAAAGCTTTATGATAAAAAACAAATTTACATTCTGGTTGATCCTGCCAGTAGTTATATGCTTGTCTCAAAGATTAAGCCATGCATGTCTAAGTACACACTCTCGAATAGAGAAACCGCAAAAGGCTCAGTATATCAGTTATGATTTATTAGATCGTATACATAGTTACATGGATAACTGTGGTAATTCTAGAGCTAATACATGCAAATAATCACGGACCGCAAGGAACGTGTGCTTTTATTAGATTAAAATCAATCGATACATTAAGGTATATTTATATACTGTATCGTTTATAAGATGAATCTGAATAACATGTAGATCGCATGGTCCTGTACCGGCGATAGATCTTTCAAATGTCTGCCCTATCAACTATTGATGGTAGTATCTAGGACTACCATGGTTGCAACGGGTAACGGGGAATCAGGGTTCGATTCCGGAGAGGGAGCCTGAGAAACGGCTACCACATCTAAGGAAGGCAGCAGGCGCGTAAATTACCCAATCCCAGCACGGGGAGGTAGTGACGAAAAATAACAATACAGGACTCAATCCGAGGCCCTGTAATTGGAATGAGTACACTTTAAATCCTTTAACAAGGAACAATTGGAGGGCAAGTCTGGTGCCAGCAGCCGCGGTAATTCCAGCTCCAATAGCGTATATTAAAGTTGTTGCGGTTAAAACGTTCGTAGTTGAACTTGTGTCAAGCACAGGTGGTACACCGTAACTGGGTTCGTACATCATCTTGATGCTATGACGTATTACTGTAGTGGTTTAAGCGTAAGTTTATCCACGTAATAAATCTAAATTAGTGCTCTTTACCGAGTGCTGGTCTAGAACAGTACAATTACTTTGAACAAATTAGAGTGCTTAAAGCAGGCCATTTGTGCCTAAATATTCTCTGCATGGAATAATGGAATAAGACGTCTGTTCTATTTTCAATTGGTTTTTAGATCAAGACGTAATGATTAATAGAAGCAGTTGGGGGCATTAGTATTACGGCGCGAGAGGTGAAATTCGTGGACCGTCGTAAGACTAACATAAGCGAAAGCATTTGCCAAAGATGTTTTCATTAATCAAGAACGAAAGTTAGAGGTTCGAAGGCGATCAGATACCGCCCTAGTTCTAACCATAAACGATGCCAGCTAGCAATTGGATGGAGCTACATATATGGCTCTTTCAGTCGCTTTCCGGGAAACCAAAGCTTTTGGGCTCCGGGGGAAGTATGGTTGCAAAGTTGAAACTTAAAGGAATTGACGGAAGGGCACCACCAGGAGTGGAGCCTGCGGCTTAATTTGACTCAACACGGGGAAACTTACCAGGTCCGAACATAAATGAGTAAGACAGATTAATAGCTCTTTCTCGAATCTATGGGTGGTGGTGCATGGCCGTTCTTAGTTCGTGGAGTGATTTGTCTGGTTAATTCCGATAACGAACGAGACTCAAATTTCTTAACTAGATGCCGGCAGGGTTATGACGTTGAAACTTTGCATACATTTTTGCCTCTGTTATCCATTCTTCTCACGAGGAGTGGTCTTAATACGTAAGAATTGTCTGTAGGTGGAGTCATACCTGGTGGTTTGTCTTAATAAGACACTTGCTTCTTAAATAGACAAATTGCGTCTAGCAATATGAGATTGAGCAATAACAGGTCTGTGATGCCCTTAGATGTCCTGGGCTGCACGCGCGCTACAATGAAGGTATCAACGTGTCCTCCTAGTCTAAAAAGACCGGGTAAACCGCTGAACCACCTTCGTGGTTGGGATTGTGGACTGAAACTGTTCACATGAACCTGGAATTCCCAGTAAGTGCGGGTCATAAGCTCGCATTGATTACGTCCCTGCCCTTTGTACACACCGCCCGTCGCTACTACCGATTGAATATGTTAGTGAGGTCCTCAGAGGTGATCACCGTGATGCTTCTTGTGTTGTGGTTGTTTTACCAAAGTTGACCGAACTTGTATATTTAGAGGAAGTAAAAGTCGTAACAAGGTTTCCGTAGGTGAACCTGCGGAAGGATCATTAAAGAATTTTTGATCATATTTAAGAATATACAGTACCATTGAGAAGTTCAAATACGTAATTTATTTTTATATAATTACGTTATTGATTAAAGTATTTCGCTTTACCAATGGAGTAATATATTATTGCTTAACATTAAAAAAAATATCACTCTTAGCGGGGGATCACTAGGCTCGTGGGTCGATGAAGAACGCAGCAAACTGCGTGAAGTTATGTGAACTGCAGGACACATGAACATCAACATTTTGAACGCATATTGCGGTCCATGCTAATAGTACATGTTACTCTGCTTGGACCACATATGGTTGAGGGTCACTAATATAAGCAAAATAAATTATTATTTATTAATTATTGATATGTAAATATAATATATATTTACAATATCGTATTACTTATAGTTTGTGTAATAATACGACGGTTAAAGACGTAAGTCATTTATTATATCTGATATAGTTTTTAAATCGCCGTTCATTCATTAACACAATTCTAACTTGTGACTTCAACTCATATGTGATTACCTCCTGAATTTAAGCATATTAATTAGGAGAGGAAAAGAAATTAACTAAGATTCCCTTAGTAGCGGCGAGCGAAATGGGAAGAGTCCAGCATTAAGTTCTTCTACTGATTACTGGTAGAATGGAAATTCAATGTAAAGGAGTATCTATTATCTTAGGCATTTTGATTATATGTTCAAGTCCATCTTGAATGGGGCCATTTACCCATAGAGGGTGCCAGGCCCGTAGAAACTATAATCTTGTTTAAGAAGATATCTCTAGAGAGTCGTGTTGCTTGATAGTGCAGCACTAAGTTGGTGGTAAACTCCATCTAAGACTAAATATAACCACGAGACCGATAGCGAACAAGTACCGTGAGGGAAAGTTGAAAAGAACTCTGAATAGAGAGTTAAACAGTACGTGAAACCACTAAGAGGTTAAACCCAATGAACCCGAACTTGTAAAAGAAGAGATTCATTGATATAATAATTGATTTTATCATGAAATTATATTATGCACTTTTCTTCTATTATCACATTGCGATGTGTTATCAACATACTACAAATGTAGATATTTGTCAATGATTTTATATGAAGCTCCTTTCGCATTCACTTGTGAATGTTTCTTAAGGAACTATAAAAATATCTGCCAATATGATGACACATGTATCTGATCGTACAAGCATATTTGCTGCGAATATCGTAACGGTTTATTTTATATAAATGCAGTTCGAGTAAACGATCATATCGGCAATGAAATGATTTGGGATACCTTTGGGACCCGTCTTGAAACACGGACCAAGGAGTCTAGTATATGTGCGAGTCATTGGGCTTTTAAGCCTAAAGGCATAATTAACGTAACTAATATATGGGATTACATGTAACTTTATATAATTGCATCTTCATCCATGGGCGTTTTAATCAACTCATATTGCTTATGTTTTATGAGTTAAAGCGTACTGTAAGCATATACACTGTGACCCGAAAGATGGTGAACTATACCTGATCAGGTCGAAGTCAGGGGAAACCCTGATGGAGGATCGTAGCAGTTCTGACGTGCAAATCGATTGTCAGAATTGGGTATAGGGGCGAAAGACCAATCGAACCATCTAGTAGCTGGTTCCCTCCGAAGTTTCCCTCAGGATAGCTGGTGCATATTAATATTTGGGAAAATAGTCTTATCTGGTAAAGCGAATGATTAGAGGAATTGGGGCCGAAACGACCTCAACCTATTCTCAAACTTTAAATGGGTAAGATCCTCGACT
>CAKOBK010001080.1:20000-22047 GCA_932526605.1 Nephrotoma flavescens
TGGACAGACAAGTCAAACAGGCAAAATTGTTAATAATGGTCGTAGCGAAAAACCACTTACATATTCGGATTCAGCGTGAAATTTTACATGGGAATTGCATATAAAATAATTTTTTTCACATTTGGTTCGGATTTTGGCAATTTGATTCCCATTTTACTATGGGAAAGTATAATAGAGGTATATGGACAGACAAGTCAAACAGGCAAAATTGTTAATAATGGTCGTAGCGTAAAACTGATTACATATTCGGATTCAGCGTGCAATTTTACATGGGAATTGTATATAAAATAATTTTTTTCACATTTGGTTCGGATTTTGGAAATTTGATTCCCATTTTACTATGGGAAAGTATAATAGAGGTATATGGACAGACAAGTCAAACAGGCAAAATTGTTAATAATGGTCGTAGCGAAAAACCACTTACATATTCGGATTCAGCGTGCAATTTTACATGGGAATTGCATATAAAATAATTTTTTTCACATTTGGTTCGGATTTTGGCAATTTGATTCTCATTTTACTATGGGAAAGTATAATAGAGGTATATGGACAGACAAGTCAAACAGGCAAAATTGTTAATAATGGTCGTAGCGAAAAACCATTTACATATTCGGATTCAGCGTGAAATTTTACATGGGAATTGCATATAAAATAATTTTTTTCACATTTGGTTCGGATTTTGGCAATTTGATTCCCATTTTACTATGGGAAAGTATAATAGAGGTATATGGACAGATAAGTCAAACAGGGAAAATTGTTAATAATGGTCGTAGCGAAAAACCACTTACATATTCGGATTCAGCGTGAAATTTTACATGGGAATTGCATATAAAATAATTTTTTTCACATTTGGATCGGATTTTGGAAATTTGATTCCCATTTTACTATGGGAAAGTATAATAGAGGTATATGGACAGATAAGTCAAACAGGGAAAATTGTTAATAATGGTCGTAGCGAAAAACCACTTACATATTCGGATTCAGCGTGCAATTTTAAATGGGAATTGCATATAAAATAATTTTTTTCACGTTTGGTTCGGATTTTGGCAATTTGATTCCCATTTTACTATGGGAAAGTATAATAGAGGTATATGGACAGACAAATCAAACAGGCAAAATTGTTAATAATGGTCGTAGCGTAAAACTGATTACATATTCGGATTCAGCGTGCAATTTTACATGGGAATTGCATATAAAATAATTTTTTTCACATTTGGTTCGGATTTTGGCAATTTGATTCCCATTTTACTATGGGAAAGTATAATAGAGGTATATGGACAGATAAGTCAAACAGGGAAAATTGTTAATAATGGTCGTAGCGAAAAACCACTTACATATTCGGATTCAGCGTAAAATTTTACGTGGGAACTGCATATAAAATAATTTTTTTCACATTTGGTTCGGATTTTGGCAATTTGATTCCCATTTTACTATGGGAAAGTATAATAGAGGTATATGGACAGATAAGTCAAACAGGGAAAATTGTTAATAATGGTCGTAGCGAAAAACCACTTACACATTCGGATTCAGCGTGCAATTTTACATGGAAATTGCATATAAAATAATTTTTTTCACATTTGGTTCGGATTTTGGCAATTTGATTCCCATTTTACTATGGGAAAGTATAATAGAGGTATATGGACAGACAAGTCAAACAGGCAAAATGGTTAATAATGGTCGTAGCTTAAAACCACTTACATATTCGGATTCAGCGTGCAATTTTACATAGGAATTGCATATAAAATAATTTTTTTCACATTTGGTTCGGATTTTGGAAATTTGATTCTCATTTTACTATGGGAAAGTATAATAATCCATTCAATAGCTTGACTTAGCGCGATGTACATTTTTAATTATAATTTCTCATGTAACTCATGTAACTCCAATATATATATAAAATATATAAAAAAAATATAAAAATATATAAAATATAAAAAAAATTATAAAATAAAAAATATAAAATAATATAAAACTAAGCCAACGACACATAGGGTTCCCAAGCGGTCACCCATCTAAGTACTAACTATGCCCTACGTTGCTTGACTTC
>CAKOBK010001081.1:0-2500 GCA_932526605.1 Nephrotoma flavescens
TTGCATATAAAATAATTTTTTTCACATTTGGTTCGGATTTTGGAAATTTGATTCTCATTTTACTATGGGAAAGTATAATAGAGGTATATGGACAGACAAGTCAAACAGGCAAAATTGTTAATAATGGTCGTAGCGAAAAACCACTTACATATTCGGATTCAGCGTGCAATTTTACATGGGAATTGCATATAAAATAATTTTTTTCACATTTGGTTCGGATTTTGGCAATTTGATTCCCATTTTACTATGGGAAAGTATAATAGAGGTATATGGACAGATAAGTCAAACAGGGAAAATTGTTAATAATGGTCGTAGCGAAAAACCACTTACATATTCGGATTCAGCGTGCAATTTTACATGGGAATTGCATATAAAATAATTTTTTTCACATTTGGTTCGGATTTTGGCAATTTGATTCTCATTTTACTATGGGAAAGTATAATAGAGGTATATGGACAGACAAGTCAAACAGGCAAAATTGTTAATAATGATCGTAGCGAAAAATTATTTACATATTCGGATTCAGCGTAAAATTTTACATGGGAATTGCATATAAAATAATTTTTTTCACATTTGGTTCGGATTTTGGCAATTTGATTCCCATTTTACTATGGGAAAGTATAATAGAGGTATATGGACAGATAAGTCAAACAGGGAAAATTGTTAATAATGGTCGTAGCGAAAAACCACTTACATATTCGGATTCAGCGTGAAATTTTACATGGGAATTGCATATAAAATAATTTTTTTCACATTTGGATCGGATTTTGGAAATTTGATTCCCATTTTACTATGGGAAAGTATAATAGAGGTATATGGACAGACAAGTCAAACAGGCAAAATTGTTAATAATGGTCGTAGCGAAAAACCACTTACATATTCGGATTCAGCGTGCAATTTTACATGGGAATTGCATATAAAATAATTTTTTTCACATTTGGTTCGGATTTTGGCAATTTGATTCCCATTTTACTATGGGAAAGTATAATAGAGGTATATGGACAGATAAGTCAAACAGGGAAAATTGTTAATAATGGTCGTAGCGAAAAACCACTTACATATTCGGATTCAGCGTGAAATTTTACATGGGAATTGCATATAAAATAATTTTTTTCACATTTGGTTCGGATTTTGGCAATTTGATTCCCATTTTACTATGGGAAAGTATAATAGAGGTATATGGACAGATAAGTCAAACAGGGAAAATTGTTAATAATGGTCGTAGCGAAAAACCACTTACATATTCGGATTCAGCGTGAAATTTTACATGGGAATTGCATATAAAATAATTTTTTTCACATTTGGTTCGGATTTTGGCAATTTGATTCCCATTTTACTATGGGAAAGTATAATAGAGGTATATGGACAGATAAGTCAAACAGGGAAAATTGTTAATAATGGTCGTAGCGAAAAACCACTTACATATTCGGATTCAGCGTGAAATTTTACATGGGAATTGCATATAAAATAATTTTTTTCACATTTGGATCGGATTTTGGAAATTTGATTCCCATTTTACTATGGGAAAGTATAATAGAGGTATATGGACAGACAAGTCAAACAGGCAAAATTGTTAATAATGGTCGTAGCGAAAAACCATTTACATATTCGGATTCAGCGTGAAATTTTACATGGGAATTGCATATAAAATAATTTTTTTCACATTTGGTTCGGATTTTGGCAATTTGATTCCCATTTTACTATGGGAAAGTATAATAGAGGTATATGGACAGATAAGTCAAACAGGGAAAATTGTTAATAATGTTCGTAGCGAAAAACCACTTACATATTCGGATTCAGCGTGAAATTTTACATGGGAATTGCATATAAAATAATTTTTTTCACATTTGGATCGGATTTTGGAAATTTGATTCCCATTTTACTATGGGAAAGTATAATAGAGGTATATGGACAGGTTTTGAAATATCGCGTTTTGTACCATATCGCGTTTTGTACGATATCGCGTTTTACACTATTCTACACATTTAATATATTTATATATATATTTATAATAGTAATCGAAAATATAAAAATATAAAACTATAAAAAAATATTATTTTAATTAATTTATTGAATTTTAATAATAATTTATACTATTTTAATTTAACACATGTATATTTTTATATATATTATTATAATATTTTGATAAACTATGTTTATATGGTACACATTTAATATTATAAAATTGTTCACGCTTAAATGGAAATACTTGTTTTTTGAGTTTTAAATTTTTATACAACACAATCCATTCAATAGCTTGACTTAGCGCTATGTACATTTTTAATTATAATTTCTCATGTAACTTTTAATTTATATGTCGTGAAGAAATGTGGGGTACGAGAAAAGTTCTTAGAATTTAAGTTTCTATAAATCAATATTGTTTTGAAATTGGTACCTGCCACCATGTGATGAGTTTTTATTCCGACTACAATATTTAAGAAATTAAAATTCTTCGTTTTTATTAACCTCAATAACTAGCTGCATTCAAAATTTTAGGTTG
>CAKOBK010001081.1:7500-12500 GCA_932526605.1 Nephrotoma flavescens
TCTTAAATATGATCAAAAATTCTTTAATGATCCTTCCGCAGGTTCACCTACGGAAACCTTGTTACGACTTTTACTTCCTCTAAATATACAAGTTCGGTCAACTTTGGTAAAACAACCACAACACAAGAAGCATCACGGTGATCACCTCTGAGGACCTCACTAACATATTCAATCGGTAGTAGCGACGGGCGGTGTGTACAAAGGGCAGGGACGTAATCAATGCGAGCTTATGACCCGCACTTACTGGGAATTCCAGGTTCATGTGAACAGTTTCAGTCCACAATCCCAACCACGAAGGTGGTTCAGCGGTTTACCCGGTCTTTTTAGACTAGGAGGACACGTTGATACCTTCATTGTAGCGCGCGTGCAGCCCAGGACATCTAAGGGCATCACAGACCTGTTATTGCTCAATCTCATATTGCTAGACGCAATTTGTCTATTTAAGAAGCAAGTGTCTTATTAAGACAAACCACCAGGTATGACTCCACCTACAGACAATTCTTACGTATTAAGACCACTCCTCGTGAGAAGAATGGATAACAGAGGCAAAAATGTATGCAAAGTTTCAACGTCATAACCCTGCCGGCATCTAGTTAAGAAATTTGAGTCTCGTTCGTTATCGGAATTAACCAGACAAATCACTCCACGAACTAAGAACGGCCATGCACCACCACCCATAGATTCGAGAAAGAGCTATTAATCTGTCTTACTCATTTATGTTCGGACCTGGTAAGTTTCCCCGTGTTGAGTCAAATTAAGCCGCAGGCTCCACTCCTGGTGGTGCCCTTCCGTCAATTCCTTTAAGTTTCAACTTTGCAACCATACTTCCCCCGGAGCCCAAAAGCTTTGGTTTCCCGGAAAGCGACTGAAAGAGCCATATATGTAGCTCCATCCAATTGCTAGCTGGCATCGTTTATGGTTAGAACTAGGGCGGTATCTGATCGCCTTCGAACCTCTAACTTTCGTTCTTGATTAATGAAAACATCTTTGGCAAATGCTTTCGCTTATGTTAGTCTTACGACGGTCCACGAATTTCACCTCTCGCGCCGTAATACTAATGCCCCCAACTGCTTCTATTAATCATTACGTCTTGATCTAAAAACCAATTGAAAATAGAACAGACGTCTTATTCCATTATTCCATGCAGAGAATATTTAGGCACAAATGGCCTGCTTTAAGCACTCTAATTTGTTCAAAGTAATTGTACTGTTCTAGACCAGCACTCGGTAAAGAGCACTAATTTAGATTTATTACGTGGATAAACTTACGCTTAAACCACTACAGTAATACGTCATAGCATCAAGATGATGTACGAACCCAGTTACGGTGTACCACCTGTGCTTGACACAAGTTCAACTACGAACGTTTTAACCGCAACAACTTTAATATACGCTATTGGAGCTGGAATTACCGCGGCTGCTGGCACCAGACTTGCCCTCCAATTGTTCCTTGTTAAAGGATTTAAAGTGTACTCATTCCAATTACAGGGCCTCGGATTGAGTCCTGTATTGTTATTTTTCGTCACTACCTCCCCGTGCTGGGATTGGGTAATTTACGCGCCTGCTGCCTTCCTTAGATGTGGTAGCCGTTTCTCAGGCTCCCTCTCCGGAATCGAACCCTGATTCCCCGTTACCCGTTGCAACCATGGTAGTCCTAGATACTACCATCAATAGTTGATAGGGCAGACATTTGAAAGATCTATCGCCGGTACAGGACCATGCGATCTACATGTTATTCAGATTCATCTTATAAACGATACAGTATATAAATATACCTTAATGTATCGATTGATTTTAATCTAATAAAAGCACACGTTCCTTGCGGTCCGTGATTATTTGCATGTATTAGCTTTAGAATTACCACAGTTATCCATGTAACTATGTATACGATCTAATAAATCATAACTGATATACTGAGCCTTTTGCGGTTTCTCTATTCGAGAGTGTGTACTTAGACATGCATGGCTTAATCTTTGAGACAAGCATATAACTACTGGCAGGATCAACCAGAATGTAAATTTGTTTTTTATCATAAAGCTTTTATACCTTATGAATATAGTTTACAAATGATTTTTATTATTTATTTTCAGGTTTTTTCAATTGGATTTTTAATACATTTTCATTCAGAATATATTTTTTCTTATTAAAGGTGCAAACCTTTTGTAGTATATTGTATGTGAATATGAATTTTGTTTTAATATATAAAATTCTCACACTAACCAAATAAAATTATGTTAATGGTAGAAACAATAATAAACATATTATATATTAAGATACATTATTAAAGACTTCTTAAGTAATTTAATATGCCAAAATACATAACGTTTACAATTTTGCTTCTTCGCTTTATAAAGTAAAGTATTTACCTTTAATTTTGTACAACAAATGATATGAATAAAGAAATTTATTTTTATAAAATTTCTTTACTACAATAAACACTTAGGCACAAAGAAAACGAAAAAAATACAGATGTTTACAAAAACAAATGTGCCTCTTGAACGCGTTGCTTGGATTTTTTTCTGTTTTGCTTTGTTTTTCGTCTATTCCAACCAACATACTAATATCTGTTAAAAAGGAATTTAACGTTCATTGTAAATCAGTATCATTTTCTCGTTTTATTAACAAAATTGTATTGCTATAGCATGTGTGATTTTTATATTAGAAAAGCTGAGCATAATTTTGAAATAAATAGAATAGCGCGCTATGGGAAAGCGTGAACAATTTTAAAATATTAAATGTGTACCATATAAACATAGTTTATCAAAATATTATAATAATATATATAAAAATATACATGTGTTAAATTAAAATAGTATAAATTATTATATTTAAAAATAGTATTAAATATTAATTATACAAAATATAATTAAAATAGTATAAATTATTATTTTTATACAACACAATCCATTCAATAGCTTGACTTAGCGCTATGTACATTTTTAATTATAATTTCTCATGTAACTTTTAATTTATAAGTCGTAGAGAAATGTGACTTACTTGAAAAGTTCTTAGAATTTAAGTTTCTACAAATCAATATTGTTTTGAAATTGGTACCGCCACCAGGTGATGAGTTTTTATTCCGACTACAATAGTTAAAAATTTAAAATTTTTCGTTTATATTAACCTCAATAACTAGCTGTATTCAAATTTTTAGGTTGATATCATGAATGAGAATAATAGTTTTTGGAGTTTTAAATTTTTATACAACACAATCCATTCAATAGCTTGACTTAGCGCTATGTACATTTTCAAATATAATTTATCATGTAACTTTTAATTTATAAGTCTTAGAGAAATGTGACTTTCTTGAAAAGTTCTTAGAATTTAAGTTTCTACAAATCAATATTGTTTTGAAATTGGTACCGCCACCAGGTGATGAGTTTTTATTCCGACTACAATAGTTAAGAAATTAAAATTCTTCGTTTTTATTAACCTCAATGACTAGCTGCATTCAAAATTTTAGGTTGATATCATGAATGAGAATAATAATTTTTTGAGTTTTAAATTTTTATACAACTCAATCCATTCAATAGCTTGACTTAGCGCGATGTACATTTTTAATTATAATTTCTCATGTAACTTTCTCATGTAACTCATGTAACTCCAATATATATATAAAATATATAAAAAAAATATAAAAATATATAAAATATATAAAAAATTATAAAATAAAAAATATAAAATAATATAAAACTAAGCCAACGACACATAGGGTTCCCAAGCGGTCACCCATCTAAGTACTAACTATGCCCTACGTTGCTTGACTTCGGTGATCGAACGAGTACCGGTATATTAAACATGGTATGGTCGTTGTCGAATACATTCATCTCAATTTTTAAATAAATTTAGTTTTAAAGATCAAACAGGCAAAATTGTTAATAATGGTCGTAGCGAAAAACCACTTACATATTCGGATTCAGCGTGCAATTTTACATGGGAATTGCATATAAAATAATTTTTTTCACATTTGGTTCGGATTTTGGCAATTTGATTCCCATTTTTCTATGGGAAAGTATAATAGAGGTATATGGACAGACAAGTCAAACAGGCAAAATTGTTAATAATGGTCGTAGCGAAAAACCACTTACATATTCGGATTCAGCGTACAATTTTACATAGGAATTGCATATAAAATAATTTTTTTCACATTTGGTTCGGATTTTGGAAATTTGATTCTCATTTTACTATGGGAAAGTATAATAGAGGTATATGGACAGACAAGTCAAACAGGCAAAATTGTTAATAATGGTCGTAGCGAAAAACCACTTACATATTCGGATTCAGCGTGCAATTTTACATGGGAATTGCATATAAAATAATTTTTTTCACATTTGGTTCGGATTTTGGAAATTTGATTCCCATTTTACTATGGGAAAGTATAATAGAGGTATATGGACAGACAAGTCAAACAGGCAAAATTGTTAATAATGGTCGTAGCGAAAAACCACTTACATATTCGGATTCAGCGTGCAATTTTACATGGGAATTGCATATAAAATAATTTTTTTCACATTTAGTTCGGATTTTGGCAATTTGATTCCCATTTTACTATGGGAAAGTATAATAGAGGTATATGGACAGATAAGTCAAACAGGGAAAATTGTTAATAATGGTCGTAGCGAAAAACCACTTACATATTCGGATTCAGCGTGCAATTTTACATGGGAATTGCATATAAAATAATTTTTTTCACATTTGGTTCGGATTTTGGCAATTTGATTCTCATTTTACTATGGGAAAGTATAATAGAGGTATATGGACAGACAAGTCAAACAGGCAAAATTGTTAATAATAGTCGTAGCGAAAAACCACTTACATATTCGGATTCAGCGTGAAATTTTACATGGGAATTGCATATAAAATAATTTTTTTCACATTTGGTTCGGATTTTGGAAATTTGATTCTCATTTTACTATGGGAAAGTATAATAGAGGTATATGGACAGACAAGTCAAACAGGCAAAATTGTTAATAATGGTCGTAGCGAAAAACCACTTACATA
>CAKOBK010001081.1:20000-24176 GCA_932526605.1 Nephrotoma flavescens
GACCTCACTAACATATTCAATCGGTAGTAGCGACGGGCGGTGTGTACAAAGGGCAGGGACGTAATCAATGCGAGCTTATGACCCGCACTTACTGGGAATTCCAGGTTCATGTGAACAGTTTCAGTCCACAATCCCAACCACGAAGGTGGTTCAGCGGTTTACCCGGTCTTTTTAGACTAGGAGGACACGTTGATACCTTCATTGTAGCGCGCGTGCAGCCCAGGACATCTAAGGGCATCACAGACCTGTTATTGCTCAATCTCATATTGCTAGACGCAATTTGTCTATTTAAGAAGCAAGTGTCTTATTAAGACAAACCACCAGGTATGACTCCACCTACAGACAATTCTTACGTATTAAGACCACTCCTCGTGAGAAGAATGGATAACAGAGGCAAAAATGTATGCAAAGTTTCAACGTCATAACCCTGCCGGCATCTAGTTAAGAAATTTGAGTCTCGTTCGTTATCGGAATTAACCAGACAAATCACTCCACGAACTAAGAACGGCCATGCACCACCACCCATAGATTCGAGAAAGAGCTATTAATCTGTCTTACTCATTTATGTTCGGACCTGGTAAGTTTCCCCGTGTTGAGTCAAATTAAGCCGCAGGCTCCACTCCTGGTGGTGCCCTTCCGTCAATTCCTTTAAGTTTCAACTTTGCAACCATACTTCCCCCGGAGCCCAAAAGCTTTGGTTTCCCGGAAAGCGACTGAAAGAGCCATATATGTAGCTCCATCCAATTGCTAGCTGGCATCGTTTATGGTTAGAACTAGGGCGGTATCTGATCGCCTTCGAACCTCTAACTTTCGTTCTTGATTAATGAAAACATCTTTGGCAAATGCTTTCGCTTATGTTAGTCTTACGACGGTCCACGAATTTCACCTCTCGCGCCGTAATACTAATGCCCCCAACTGCTTCTATTAATCATTACGTCTTGATCTAAAAACCAATTGAAAATAGAACAGACGTCTTATTCCATTATTCCATGCAGAGAATATTTAGGCACAAATGGCCTGCTTTAAGCACTCTAATTTGTTCAAAGTAATTGTACTGTTCTAGACCAGCACTCGGTAAAGAGCACTAATTTAGATTTATTACGTGGATAAACTTACGCTTAAACCACTACAGTAATACGTCATAGCATCAAGATGATGTACGAACCCAGTTACGGTGTACCACCTGTGCTTGACACAAGTTCAACTACGAACGTTTTAACCGCAACAACTTTAATATACGCTATTGGAGCTGGAATTACCGCGGCTGCTGGCACCAGACTTGCCCTCCAATTGTTCCTTGTTAAAGGATTTAAAGTGTACTCATTCCAATTACAGGGCCTCGGATTGAGTCCTGTATTGTTATTTTTCGTCACTACCTCCCCGTGCTGGGATTGGGTAATTTACGCGCCTGCTGCCTTCCTTAGATGTGGTAGCCGTTTCTCAGGCTCCCTCTCCGGAATCGAACCCTGATTCCCCGTTACCCGTTGCAACCATGGTAGTCCTAGATACTACCATCAATAGTTGATAGGGCAGACATTTGAAAGATCTATCGCCGGTACAGGACCATGCGATCTACATGTTATTCAGATTCATCTTATAAACGATACAGTATATAAATATACCTTAATGTATCGATTGATTTTAATCTAATAAAAGCACACGTTCCTTGCGGTCCGTGATTATTTGCATGTATTAGCTCTAGAATTACCACAGTTATCCATGTAACTATGTATACGATCTAATAAATCATAACTGATATACTGAGCCTTTTGCGGTTTCTCTATTCGAGAGTGTGTACTTAGACATGCATGGCTTAATCTTTGAGACAAGCATATAACTACTGGCAGGATCAACCAGAATGTAAATTTGTTTTTTATCATAAAGCTTTTATACCTTATGAATATAGTTTACAAATGATTTTTATTATTTATTTTCAGGTTTTTTCAATTGGATTTTTAATACATTTTCATTCAGAATATATTTTTTCTTATTAAAGGTGCAAACCTTTTGTAGTATATTGTATGTGAATATGAATTTTGTTTTAATATATAAAATTCTCACACTAACCAAATAAAATTATGTTAATGGTAGAAACAATAATAAACATATTATATATTAAGATACATTATTAAAGACTTCTTAAGTAATTTAATATGCCAAAATACATAACGTTTACAATTTTGCTTCTTCGCTTTATAAAGTAAAGTATTTACCTTTAATTTTGTACAACAAATGATATGAATAAAGAAATTTATTTTTATAAAATTTCTTTACTACAATAAACACTTAGGCACAAAGAAAACGAAAAAAATACAGATGTTTACAAAAACAAATGTGCCTCTTGAACGCGTTGCTTGGATTTTTTTCTGTTTTGCTTTGTTTTTCGTCTATTCCAACCAACATACTAATATCTGTTAAAAAGGAATTTAACGTTCATTGTAAATCAGTATCATTTTCTCGTTTTATTAACAAAATTGTATTGCTATAGCATGTGTGATTTTTATATTAGAAAAGCTGAGCATAATTTTGAAATAAATAGAATAGCGCGCTATGGGAAAGCGTGAACAATTTTAAAATATTAAATGTGTACCATATAAACATAGTTTATCAAAATATTATAATAATATATATAAAAATATACATGTGTTAAATTAAAATAGTATAAATTATTATATTTAAAAATAGTATTAAATATTAATTATACAAAATATAATTAAAATAGTATAAATTATTATTTTTATACAACACAATCCATTCAATAGCTTGACTTAGCGCTATGTACATTTTTAATTATAATTTCTCATGTAACTTTTAATTTATAAGTCGTAGAGAAATGTGACTTACTTGAAAAGTTCTTAGAATTTAAGTTTCTACAAATCAATATTGTTTTGAAATTGGTACCGCCACCAGGTGATGAGTTTTTATTCCGACTACAATAGTTAAAAATTTAAAATTTTTCGTTTATATTAACCTCAATAACTAGCTGTATTCAAATTTTTAGGTTGATATCATGAATGAGAATAATAGTTTTTGGAGTTTTAAATTTTTATACAACACAATCCATTCAATAGCTTGACTTAGCGCTATGTACATTTTCAAATATAATTTATCATGTAACTTTTAATTTATAAGTCTTAGAGAAATGTGACTTTCTTGAAAAGTTCTTAGAATTTAAGTTTCTACAAATCAATATTGTTTTGAAATTGGTACCGCCACCAGGTGATGAGTTTTTATTCCGACTACAATAGTTAAGAAATTAAAATTCTTCGTTTTTATTAACCTCAATGACTAGCTGCATTCAAAATTTTAGGTTGATATCATGAATGAGAATAATAATTTTTTGAGTTTTAAATTTTTATACAACTCAATCCATTCAATAGCTTGACTTAGCGCGATGTACATTTTTAATTATAATTTCTCATGTAACTTTCTCATGTAACTCATGTAACTCCAATATATATATAAAATATATAAAAAAAATATAAAAATATATAAAATATATAAAAAATTATAAAATAAAAAATATAAAATAATATAAAACTAAGCCAACGACACATAGGGTTCCCAAGCGGTCACCCATCTAAGTACTAACTATGCCCTACGTTGCTTGACTTCGGTGATCGAACGAGTACCGGTATATTAAACATGGTATGGTCGTTGTCGAATACATTCATCTCAATTTTTAAATAAATTTAGTTTTAAAGCTCAAACAGGCAAAATTGTTAATAATGGTCGTAGCGAAAAACCACTTACATATTCGGATTCAGCGTGCAATTTTACATGGGAATTGCATATAAAATAATTTTTTTCACATTTGGTTCGGATTTTGGCAATTTGATTCCCATTTTTCTATGGGAAAGTATAATAGAGGTATATGGACAGACAAGTCAAACAGGCAAAATTGTTAATAATGGTCGTAGCGAAAAACCACTTACATATTCGGATTCAGCGTACAATTTTACATAGGAATTGCATATAAAATAATTTTTTTCACATTTGGTTCGGATTTTGGAAATTTGATTCTCATTTTACTATGGGAAAGTATAATAGAGGTATATGGACAGACAAGTCAAACAGGGAAAATTGTTAATAATGGTCGTAGCGAAAAACCACTTACATATTCGGATTCAGCGTGCAATTTTACATGGGAATTGCATATAAAATAATTTTTTTCAC